>JAUEKT010280605.1:0-11664 GCA_031762655.1 Doris verrucosa | reverse complement strand
ACATACATACATACATACATACATACATACATACATACATACATACATACATACATAAATACATACATACATACATATATACATTCACACATACAAACTTACACAGAAGCCCTTGAATCTACTTGTACTATATGGTATTACATTTTTCCGACTTGCTAACTAAAAAAAAACCTGAGGATGTGAGAATCACAGTTAATTTCGCGGAAAGTCCAAACCGAAATAAAGCTGAAAGAATCCACAATTTTATTTGCCTGTTTTGATAACTCTCTGGTGCATAAAGTTTAGTTCATATTGCTTATCGGCATCGGAGATTCCCGCAATAAAAAAGGAAAAGCGAAAGTACATGTACATTATTCCACTGACCAGTGACCAGCTGTTGACTGCTCAACTTTCACTTTCACGGGTGTATTCATTCATGCGGTCACCTTGGCTGCATGTATGATCCCGGGTACAGATCTAGCGGCATGCCTTTTGTGCAGGCGATCAAGTGAAGGGTGAAAAGCAGGGCAATCGGTAACTTGATGGTCTCTCAAGGAGATCTATGGCTATACTATGCTATAGCTAGCCTAAGTTAAGTCCTAAATATCGGCCTACGCACTAAGGCAAGGTGGTAGGATAAGGACAGGCCTATCTACCGACTCTTTTTTTTTTTTAGAGCAACTAATGACACTCAGACCTGCCACTTATCCTAGGATATCCTGTTGTTGTTGTTTTTTGTCCGACTAACGGATAATGCTGTTTTTTCCCCTCAATAATTGTAAAAATACTGATTTTTTTGTCAATTAAATTCTTCATTATAAATGTTAGTTGATCCTGTTTTTTTCCTCAAATACTGTTTGTCTTTACTGGGTATCCTAATTTTTCCTTAAAACATAGTGGCAGGTCTGGACACTAGATCTAGTCTCTTGAATTATCTATTGCTATGGCATTGCTATGTGTACCTTGCCATTAAAATTTATTACCGACCAGAACCCAGCCTGAATTAGAATTCCAACACCCTATTCCTGCACGAATGACTAACTTATTCAAACATAGTAGTTTCAACAGTCGTGCTTGTCTATGGAGCAATATCCCATTCTCTACACGAAAATTACCCTCCCTTTTAATGTTTCAGAGTGAGATCAACAAATTGACCCATTGAGAGACATACCGAAGTTTGAATTAAAATTAAATACAGGACACAAAATTTAACACTAGTAGTAGGCATTCTGACAGAGTGCACAAGGTGATGAAAGCTGAAGAGCCAACAGTTGTGGATGTGGTGGTCAAACTTGGAGGCAGTGCCATCACCGATAAATCAAAACTAGAGACACTCAAACTACAGCAGCTGAAAGTCGCCTCCCGGCACATCCAGAAATGCAAAGACCTTGGACTGACATGTGTTGTAGTCCATGGGGCGGGGTGAGTATTCAGTTGCAGACTTTGATAAATTTATTGATCAACTTTCATCATCTAGATAATAATGACATATTATCATTATTTATTTTCAACACCTGTGTGTACTTCATTCTCGTCGCATGAGTTTTATCTGAAAACTAACGTGAGATTGACAGATTATCTAAAAAAAACACCAGTTCATAAACCTGATAGTCGCAATGTGCTGCTATCCACTACAATGCAAGGGTTCATGGATGTGATTTTGGTTTACAAAATGGAAGAAGAAAAAAAATCCAATCATAGCCAGACTTCTCATATAGTACAACCTCATTGGATGTGGGACCCACTGTGTTTGACAGACATCTTTTGTTATGTCAAAGTTTTGAATCCCATCTTTATGTTTGGTCTTTTTTCCATAAGTTCCCTAAATTTTCATTGTTCAGTAGGATTTTCTCATTTGCTATATCATCATATTTGTTACATAGAAATGTTGAAAATAATCTTGGTAGAAAATCTTGAATCATTAAAAAAAAATTAGCAGTTACCGCTTTTTCTTGTTTAATCTTTGCACTAACCATTTTCAGCTCCTTCGGCCACCATCATGCCAAGGCTTACGGCGTCAATCAGGGTTTGAGGGAACTGAAGGTGGAGGGTGAAAAACAAAGGAGGATGAAAGGCTTCTGTCTGACTCGCCAGTCTGTGACCAAGGCAAGCTGGTTTTCTCTCACACTCACTTCTCAAAATCAGCAGAAAATTTAGAGGCAGACGAATGATGATACTATTGATTGTAATAAACTAGGATCTTGCCCACATCAACACCATCCTTAAGAAGCTTAAAAGGAAGAGCTCTTTAGACTTCCTTGGATCCAAAGCAAAATCGTTTTTTAATGTATGTAATAGAGCACACTTGAAGTAGAACCACTCAGACAGGTGGTCAAATTTCTAGTTTATTTTGTATGTTGTCCTTTATTATATTAGGCATAAACGATAATGATTTACAAACATCTGGATTTATGTTTACATGGTTTCATTTCACAAGTGATGTCGATTAATTTGGTGGATTGCGTTTTTTTTTATTGTCCATGGGATACCCAAAAAGTATAACTATGAATATAAAACTTTTTTCATTTTGCTCTCATACAAACTGAAGCAGATGCGGAAGTCTTTTTTCTTGTTGGAAAACTTTAAACGACAGTACTCAACTTCTCAACAGACACTGTTATTTAAAGTACTCATGGCTACCCTCCCATACAATACCATTCCTCTTACAATTTTATTTCGTAATACTGCGGTAAACTTTTCCTCTTCCGACGAAGGTCTAGAATGCTTCAAAATTTTTGTTTTTGTCATGTATGGAATATGAGAAGTAAAAAGAATATTGACTTGCTCAACAAAGTTGCCTACCATTCCACATTTTGCAGAATCATAATTACCGTACTCAAAACAGCATTCATTCCACTATTCTGCATTCTCCTTTTAAAATTCCTCATTCCTTAGCCACTCGAAATGAAAGGAAAAGTGTACCTTACAAGCAAATTACTGGGGATGCGGATTTAGAAATGGCTTTATGCGCATTGTCCTGGCATCATAACTTCCTATTAGATGCAGTTTTGAGTATATTTGGAAATAATAAGGTATTCAAATTCAAATATCGGCATGATTAACTATTGTCGCAGCCATTTTGTGGGACATATAAACGACTCTATAGGTTATCTGTGTGATGAGTTCATTCCTCTTTTTGATGCCAAATTCCTCATTTTTATGTTTGCAATTCTTCAAAGTAGTCTGTCAGCGAAGGAATCTGTGGTTCAAACTTTGTGGCCTCTTGTTGATTTATGGCTCCTTGCTCATTTCAGTTGAATAAAATGGTGGTGGATTCACTCATTGATGAGGGCATGCCGGCTGTCTCGTGTTCTGTAAGTAAAGGCTGAGTGAGAAAATTACAGTTAGTTGCACAATTATTGTAGAAGCATGGTGCTAGTGTGGTTAGATTGTCAAACTGTCGACTGAGACCTATACCATTCTCATTGTGACAACCGTGTTCTTTTATCCTAAGCAAGAAAATAACTCCGATTGCTTCACATGACTCAGAGCAGATCTGCCAACTCTCACTGAACATCGGTGGAATTCCCTGAAAGGAAGTCTGGTTCACTAATACACCGAAATATGCCATTGTGTCACTGAAATAGCCGTGTGGGAACATTAGAGGCTACAAATTGATAAAATGTGCTGCCAGTGAGTTCATTGTGCTGCAAAAGATTTTCAGTGTTGAAAAAAAACAAACAAATGTTGGGCAAGCTTTCATCCCTTTCCCCCCTCCCCAAACTAAAACAAAAAAGAAAACAAGCAGTTCTTTACCAGCCAGACATAAGAAAGTTATCCATGCCTTGCCAGGACACTGAAAAACCCAGGCCTCATATGGACTATATATGTACTTTGTTAAAGTTTCAGTTGAAAAAAGTATAATTGATTGCGCTAGGAACATCAATGCCTTAAGCATTTGAAAAAAGCATAGTCAACATAATCAACAAACGTTTGGCTGTCATTGAAGCATCACTGAAATGAATGTCCCCTTTTCCCTAAAATCCATTTGTCCGAGTTAGCAGTCCTGCTCAGATGTAACTGAGCATGAGGCCATATATTATGTTTAATGAATATAAGTGAAACTCTCATAATTATATAATGTTTCTTTCTTTCGTGTCTATGTTTTTAAGACATGAATTGCATAGAGCATGTAATGGGTGTAAGATATAGAATACTTATTTTTATTTTTTATTGATTGTTAAGTTATTATTATTATTGTTATTGTTATTATTATTATTATTATTATTATTATTATTATTATTATCGTTGATGTTATTATTGCTGTTGTTGTTGTTCTATTATTATTATTATTACCAGGTAGCGGTATTATTAATATTATTATATTATTATTATTATTATTATTATTATTATTATTATTATTATTGTTATTATTATCATTATCATCATCCTAATGATAATTATTATGAGTACCGGTATTATTAAAGATATTATTATTATTATTATTATTGTTATTATTATTATTATTATTATTATTGTTATTGTTATTGTTATTATCATTATTATTGTTATCATTATTATTATTAGTAGTAGTAGTAGTTTTAGTAGTAGCATTATTAGTATTATCATCATTGTTGCTTTTGTTGTTAAGAATGAGAATGAATACATGTTACGATGGTAGAAAATCAAAGGTTTGTTTCTTGTCATGCCTGAAATGCCTTGCTGTCAGCCCGGCCTTGGATGGACGACCAGACAGAGACAGCCCATCAGATGGCCGGCGGTGGAACTGGGCAAGCAGCTGCAGTGTGGCCTGGTCCCTGTGCTCCACGGGGACTGCGCCTTGGATGAGGACCTGGGCTGCTGCATTTTGAGTGGCGACACTGTCATTAAGGTAAGGCAAGGATGACATCATTATCAGCACTTTGACTGCACACAGTTTGGGAAATAGATTAGTACTCACAATGTTAATGGTAAAGTAAAACGTAAAGCTCCCTCTAAGCCTTGGCAGACCCAAAGAGCTAGAGCTTATCCCGGTTTCAGTAGCGCTAAGCGGAACAGATGAGACAAGATTATTCCCCTGACAGGACGCTAGTCTATCACAGGTTTTACTCCCCACCCCTTGCCGGTACTCATTTACATCTGAGTTGAGTGAAGCAATGTGAGTAAAACTTCTTGCTCAAGAAAAATATATGATGGTAATGGATGGGATTCGAACCCGGTACCTCATGGTCACTAGTCTGACACCCTAACCACTGGGCCACCTCAAATCCCATTAATTTTTGTATTAAATCTATTACTGCTTTATTCTCAATTAGAGGATGACTCTGCCTTTCACAGGATGTCAATATGTGCTCTTAAATAGACACATCAAGAAAAGTTATGCATTGAAAAGATCATCTAAAACTCCTCGTTCATTTTTTACAAAGGTCTACGTTATGAAGCTATTTTGTTCCGAGCCCAAATGTTAGGGGGAAATACTGATATTGAAATAAAATGGGTTTGATATGTGTACGAAATTTTATTTTGATACATCTAGAAATAAAAAAGTTATTCCAAAAAAGCGTAAACCATTTTGCATGAAATAGTGATAATTAGACTTATGTAGAAGTTGGCCACCAAAGGGTCAAGGTAAGGCATTTTAAAAAGTAAATCAAGTTGAATTCTATTCGTCTTCAAAGATTTATTGGCCAGGATTTGAAAAAAATTTCCTTTTCCTATGTTTTAAAGTCAGAAAGACCTGGAATGTACAACGGATAGAAACTTACAATGTAATCGACATTTTAAAATTAGAGGAAAGAAAGGTTTTTTTTATTTTAAAAAAGACAAAAGAAAAATGTCTCTATAATATTAATCTTACCTATACCTTTGTTTTAAAATTAAAATCCTTACTGAACCTTTGACTATATATTCACAGGCAATCTGTTCCCATTTTTATGTGAAGAGAGTCATCTTTTTCACTGATGTGGCAGGTGTTTATGACAAGCCTCCAGACCAAGATGGTATGTAACATTTTTGAATATATATGTGAGGACATAAAATTATGCCAGTTTACAATTTTTTTAATTTATAACCATCGTAAAAACGTACAAATCAAACCACGAACTCATATACACATAAAAATACTGAGTGTCATATGTTGATATCAAAATATTCAAAAGCTAATTGATAGATCTTCATTATACTGTCTCAGGACTTTTAATGTTGATGAATACAGTAATATGTTAAGGAAGGCAAAATGGTGTCAATAGCCAAAGTCTTTGATATCAATCAACTCTACTCTAATGCAACAATGGAGATACCAACGGTCAAGTCTCCCCACCCACTCATTCAAGCATAAAGCTTAAGGCTTAAGGCCTCTGAGGCAAAGACTAATGATAAATTTGCAAACATAATCATTAGCCTAGATGACTCCACTTAGTGCACTAAACCCCCTTCAAACCTGCCCTTTATCCTGGTTCATCAGGATATCCTGATCATTTATTAGACATATATCCAGATTTTTTTTAGCATTGATTGTAAAAACGAATACAGATTTTTTAGATAAACTTATTCTACATTATCTTACTCGACCTTGATTTGTTTTTTTCTTTGGTATCCTGATTTACTTAAAACATTGTGTGATATCTGCCGTTTCCAGCCTTGTCCTTTTTAGTCCGCTCTAGCCCTTTTCTTCCTTCATACTCATACAATGAAAACTTTAGAAACAAAAGCCGGATGATTCAAATTTAAATCATTAATGGAAGAAATCATCATGAGGTTTTTTTTCCCCTCTTTCTATTTGTTAGTTTCCATCTCCTGTGTCAAACTATTGGAGTATGCCTTGATTCCAATCAGTTTTTGACTAATCACCATAGTAAGCATGAAGCTCATTGAAAACATTTCGGTTGTTGATTTAAGAGTCAAGGAGCATTTGACAATTTCATGTCAAACTAAGAGAAACTTCTAACTGATGTTATGGAAGATACAAATTTTCGACTGCAGATCTTTGTAGCAATATCTGTTTCTGTTTTATTTATCAGATGTCCCATAAAGAAGAGTTGACTGTACAGTTCTTTTGTGTGTAATATTAATAAAACCCTTGCTTTTTGCTTTTAGGAGCACAGCTTTTGAAGGACATTCAAGTGGATGGCAAGGGCACCCCAAGAGTTCAAATCGCTTCCAGCTGTAGTTTGCACGACGTGACAGGGGGCATCAAGCTGAAGCTCCAGTCCGCGGCTGACATTGTCAGCACCACCTCTTCAACTGTCTACATTTGCTCCGTCGATTCACGAGAGGCTGAGCTGATAACCATTGGCCAAAACCTGGATGGCGAGGACTTGCAGCTCACAAGAATCTCCTGTAATTCAGACTGATAGCTGTGGGAAAGAACAGGACAGAGAATGATTTCAAAGGAATTAGGACAGAGAAAGTGGTGATGGCTCGGCCACATACTGAGGGAGCCATCCATAAACATCACCAGGCAGTCCCTGGAATGGGACCCCCAAGAGAAAAAAAGGTAGACCAAGAACAAAATGGAGGAAGGGGTTAGAGGAAGACACGAGAAGAGGAAGTTACAGCTGCAACAGACTTCAGGTGCTAGCTCAGGGTAGAGAAGGTTGGAGGTCTGTCATTAGTGGCCTAGACCCTGTCATGGAGAGACCAGGAGATGATGATGATGATGACACTGCCCTGGGATAGAAGTACAGTGGAACTTTAGTATAACAGGGACAATGGGGCCAGCCTACAGAGATTTTAAAAACCCCTATTATGGCTTGGGAGGCACAGTAGCCCAGGGTTTAGGGTGTCAGACTGCTGACCGAGCGGTATAGGGTTCAAATCCCATCCGCAGCCATCGTGTATTTTCTTTGAGCAAGAAAATTTGCTCCAACTGTTTCACTCGACTCAGGTGTAAATGAGTACGAGCAAGGGCTGGGGAGTAAAACATTCGATAGACTAGCGTTCCATCCAGGGGATGATCTTGTATCACCTGTTCTGTTTAATGCTACGGAACCCGGGAAAAACTCCACCTCTTTGGATCAGTTAGAGCCCTCACCACGTGTACAAGATTATTTGCTATAATTAATCTGAGCAAGCACAGAAATAAGCCTCCAAGTGGAGCAATTGTCAGGCTTTAATTGTACCGCCTTGTAGTAGGGCCTATGCTTAGTTACCAGCATGTCTTCATCTTAATCTTTACACGTCTTAGTCTTCTGCCTCCACCTAAAGAAATTTGCCGTTCACATTTTTAGCCTGAAAATTTTGAGTGAAATCTAAGACATCAAAGTAAACATATTTATTTCAAGAGCAGGAGCTTAAAGTCTATTATGAATGATTTTAGACTCAATTCATATTCGAGACTTACCTACTTGAGCAAGAAGGCAACTCTTATTGTTTCAGGCGTAATTGAATACCTGGCTGTGAAAGTTGTCTTTGTTTATGAAATTTCATTGTGTCTAGCAGGCTGCAGTTCTTGTTTAATGTGGGGTTTTTTGTGTTGCCGTTAGCTGCGAAGCGAAAGGGGATTAAAGGGCTATCGTAAATTTGCCGTGAGCATGATTAGAGGCTGTGGATGTGCGTCTTATATAGATTTATACAGTACTACCATACTTCTACTTTTCACTGTAATGATGCTTAAAACTCCAAATGTGTGACAATTTTATTAGATTTTAAAGACTTTTTTTAAACTTTGAATTTTACACATCTACAATGTGTATTTAATCGTCAATTATGCTTGGACTAAGGACTTTCTGTGATAAATCTTTCAACCTCCAACCTACTGATTTGAGTCTTGGTGTCGGAATGGCAAGATCTCCAAGTGACATGACAGGTACGGATGCTAGGCTTGAATAGTTGTCTATGAAAGGAAAGTCATAGGATAAACAATGATTATCGTTGACAGCATCACGGCTATTGGCGTCGAAGTTGAATGAAAACGCTGTCTCATGAATCAAATCAATCACACCGCCGCCTCTAATGGTTCAATATTCAATGACAGTGAAAGTTGGAGATAAAGAACCAAATACACGGCCTCCAAGATCGACTAGACTATTGGTAGGTTGAATGTGCGATGTTGCACAACTGGAAGTCATCATTACATAAAACAAAAGTGACTGTCATGGCTATAAAAATCGGTGCTGCAACACTTTAGTTTAAACCGAATTGACGGAAACTCATGGTTTAGAGATGAAAAGATTTGTTGGATGGGAGATAGATGAGATGGATGTTCAGATCAAACTGGGTAAAAACAACGCAAAAAAGCCAGTCTGCTGACCTGTGCCAGCCGCAAGCCAATTTTAGCAGGATGAGATGCACTTCACTGGCACAAGACTTGTCCCTCAAAATGTGCCAGTTTTGTGGGGTGATCAGCTAGTCTCAGTCACACCCAGTGCATTTTTTAGACGCTTTGAATTCACTCAGCTCCTACCTGGGTTATATTAAAGGCGATTTAGGGACTTTTATTGTGATGGCAGAATACAAATTCCCCCGAGGAATTCTAAAATTACACCAAGAACATGTTTCCCTTGTGATAATAATGTATAAATCTTCTTGCTATGCAGCTAGCTACACTCAGGATTGTGTTCGTGTCGCAAGAACATTTACAAGAGAATTTCTTCAATGATAACATTCCAAATAGGTGCTATTTTCTACTCCTTTTTTTTTCATGTTTTTCTTCTCCATCATTGTAATGAGTGGCAATTTATTTTTTTATACATGTATATTGTGTGAATAGTCTACCAATAACGGAGATTGAAATTGAATAGTTTATTTCTGTTCTTTATATGTTTCAATTTGTTAATTACCCAAAGGACAGAACTGTCATAATCACAATGTTTATGTTCCTCTTATTATCATTGCTTGTTTAACATTTAAATCAAAAACCTTAAATCATCTTTAAAAGAGATTTGGACATTTTCAATGTTATATTTAGTCTCTACTGATTACAAAGGTAAAGAAGTTTTTTCCACTTCAGCACAATTTTGAAACCTTGACAAAAGAACCAGAATGTCTCACATTTCTTTGTTGTTATTATATGTTTTCAAACACAATGCCAATAATGTTACATGTATTTGTCTATTTATTTACATGTATTTGCACTCTTGCAGATGAATTTTTTCGGTTTTTCTTTCTATTTTCTTTCTTCAAAAGAACACAGATACTCAATGACCAAACATTAAAACTGAAATGGATTACAGAAATAAAGAGGAATACTTCTAAAACCTGCAGTTTTTCTTATTCTTGTCATTATGCCATTCATGCAGAATAAGGTTTAAAAGGCTGTAGGCTCTAAGTTTATTATAGTATGTTTCCTTTGACGTGAAATTGGTAGGGTTTTTTTTTTTTAAATAATTATATAAGAAATCCAATGAAATTCAATTTGAAGTGGCACTTTGTACAACCTGTGCCTTAATTTTTGCATATTTTTTCATAGGTTTTTGATCAAACATGTAAAAAAAAATAGTTTCATAAAAGCGTATATTTTATGACACACCTCAGTGAAAACCCATTTAATTTCAAATGACATTTTTCTACGTCACTATGTTTTCAGCTAAGACAGTTAAATTGACTCAACAAAATTACAGTTAAAGGCAACCTTCTCTCTATATGTAACTGTACATTAACAGTTAAACATACTGCTTCAAATACCCTTTAGTTTGTAAACCCAGACAAAATGGTAGGGCATAGACCTAGAGTATTCTACTAGGGAAGGGATATGTCATTAAATGTTCTTTAAATGTACACCAAAGATGTTATAAGCACAAGGCTATTCCTTCTAAGGCCTTTAATCTTCACACAAAGTGGGCTCAAACCTGCGACGTCTGTGTCGGCACCTTATGCCTCGCGACAAAGACAAAGCATTCTGCCAATACCAACTGAGCGTTTTTCTGTGCATCCCTATGCATATGTCTTTTCTTTTTTTATTACCAGTTACATGTAATACAAGGCTATTCAATGACTGTGTCTGTCATTTACCTATTGTGTAGCTTAAGTCACTTTGCCGCTAATCATTTGATTCGATCCATATCTTTAATGAGATCTAATCAGGGTCTAAATATAGCTATATGATCTAATAGAAAAAGTAATGTTCATTATTAAATGTTCATTTAAAGGGAACTCAATCCCTTGATAGTTTGTCATTATTTATATTATAAATATTATTTTTCAAAGTGAATTGAGAAAAGGTCATATTTCACAATATGTACATGTATATGAAATGTGAGTTGTAGATTAGTGCACAAACAGTTAAATAGGTTGGCAATGTTTCTGTATACAACAAATTTATCTCAAGTTATTTTAATAGCAACTTCCCAAAGAATAAAATCCATATGTTGTAAGTTTGTCTGTTTTATCCATACGACTTTGTTCACAGGATCATTTAAGTATCATTTTGATTTAGGGCAATGATCATCAAAAGGTAAGCAAAAGTTAATGGACTTTTATTGTTAGATGTAGTATTAGTACCCTACATTTCTGCGCAAATGAGGTTACCCTACTTCTCTTTTTCAATGCTACTATTGCTAGTACATAGTGCCCCCAACGCGGTCTTGCCCCCTGTCTGAGGTCACACCTAAGCGTTGCCATGACAACGTCCGCGGGTCAACTGAAACGCTTCAACAAGTCTGGAGAACCCAAATCTTATATTTAAAGTCCTAACATCGCACTTATTGTGATTGTGCGTGTTTGTGTGTGAGTGTAGGGTTACAAAGAACGATATATGCGTCTTGATTTAGAGCTGGATCGATTCAGATGTCAGCATGGAATATATAT
>JAUEKT010280494.1:0-11670 GCA_031762655.1 Doris verrucosa | reverse complement strand
AGGCAGGCCGACCTTCCGCCCGCTTCCACCTCTCTCACTCTCACTCCAATGTCCCTAATTTTCGGAACGATAACAGTGTACCCGGTACGCAACCAGCCTAGGGTTACCAGTTTGGTTTGGTCTCTTGGCCTCCAGAATTTTTTATTTGGCCACTTATGACAGTTTTTGGCACCTTCCAAATTTTTCATATCATATTACACACTTCTCTTTTTATCACTTCAAAATAGGAAAAGACTAATTACAGTGATGAATAAATGATGTCCTTTGTTCAAATAATAGTATGTTCAATTAATAATAATAATAATAATAATAATAATAATAATAATAATAATAATAATAATAATAATAATAATAATAACAAATTTAAAATATGTTCTTTTACATGATATTAAATGTCTGTAGGGGGACTTTTAGTTTTGGTTGTTATTGAAAGAAGAACAAAGTAGATCTAGCCTGAAAAAACAGCAGTGTCACAAAAGTGAGGGGAAAAGAGCAACATTTCTCAAGTTCAGGAAATAACAGAAAACAATCATGCAAAGATATTGAAAACATCATTTGACTTCTGATTTACAAATAGTTCCTTTTCACATGTTGCTCTGCTCTTAGTCATAGAATAGTAATAATGAAATCGAAAGAAAATATGTTGATAATAACAAAAGCTACGATGAGAAATTCTAAATTAGTACCAAAGACTTATTCACATTCTCACCTTAATCACAAAATAATAATGTTTTCTCTTTTGTTTTTTTTCTTTCGGAGGCTTATCTCTTTCTATCGTTCATTTTTTGTTTCTCACTCCTCTGCTAGCAAACCTAGACATCTTCCCTCCTTTAAATGTAAGCCGACTAGTAAGGAATGACTTCTTGTGGAAGTATATTGAATAAAATAATATGGCCTTCTTTATCCACCAGGTATTTCAACTTCACCAATAACATATAATACGGCTTCAACATTACAGTACGTTTTCAAGCTTCAACGATTTTGACACACATATATGTACATTACGTAAGAGAAAGATATAATCTTTATAATTTAGTAAAAATAGTAAAATCGAACAGAATCGTGAATGAATAAATAAGAATTATATATATAAATCAATACATCAGTAAATGTAGACGAAACTTTGAATCTGGTTTGTTTGCTTTTGTTTGAAGGGAACCCTCTATCGCTGTTGACCACTTTCAGATAATTAAATTAACCCTTTAGCTTTGTGACTCCCACAGTTTTCCATTTTAGACAATGTCTCAAACTTGTCCGGTCACTTTTGGTAGGTCACTTCTGGTTTGGAGTCAGTGACAGCTTGACAGTGCAAGCATCGACTTGCTTAATTATCCAAGGTCCTCAGGAACACATGCTAGAGTCAATCATCTCTCTGTTTTCCACTTTAGGATGCAAGTGTCGTAAGGGTTGGCCACTGAATGGTGGAAGGCCAACTTTGAGACGTATGAAAAGCAAAAAGCCACATACGCTGGCAAAATACACCTTTTGCCCATGGTCTTGCAAGGGCAAGACTGACATTAAAATAATACATCCAGTTCAGAAATAAAAATTCACAACATTTTTTTTTCCAAAGTGTACACAAGATCAGAGAGCATTTTTATAACAATATTTGATTTTCATATTTATCCACTGGCTTCCCAATTTCAGACATCGCTTACTACATTATATAACTTGAGACAGCAACCAAGATGCAACATTTTCATCATATCCCACCAAAGACAAGAGAGGGATGATGCTTTGAAATGTAACAAAAAGTTTAATGAAATCATCAACTATTTCTTCTCTGACCCTGTGTCAACTGCCTAGGCTAACCTAACCTTTTACTGGCGTAACATGCCACATTCTAAAAATGTGGCAAGGTACTTCCTCGCCAACGTATGGCAATATTTAATTACAAGAGAGTTCATCAATGTCAGAAAATTCATATGACTAAACCAAATCCTAGCAATCCAAATGAATACAGAAGAACAATACTATCAGTAAACTTTTCAAATTTATGGCACAACTAAATATGCTTAAGGTTGAATCTGTATCGGTTCTTTAAAAATGTATCTAAATTCAGGGAATAAATACTACCGGTACGCAAATGGAATGAAATGCATGTCCTAACCAATGATTCAATAAATAACATTTGTCCTTACACAGAAGAATAATATATATATGGTTTTGCACAGGACAGACATCGGCTCTCTTATTTGTGTAAAAAGAATTTTAAAAAAAGAAAAAGAAAGAAAAACAAAACAATCCAAAACAGTCAATATTTTTGGTAAATGCTTTTGGCTTTCTTTCATATTTACAAGGAAAGCAAAAATAACAATAGATTCATATTTACAAGACAGAAAGAATGCATAAATGAAATAAAAACGACCTCCTGGCCTACAACTTCCTTACTAGGCAAAGACGACGAGCAGATGTGTGGACTGGGGGAAATAGGGAATAAAAATGCCAATTCACAGTATGCCCAAAAAATTAAAATACTCAGCACCAATGAACAAACATTAAAACGATGCATTGTATAAACAGACAAAATCCGCCCATCCTCCCATTAAAACAAGAGATTATCGGAAACATATGATAAGCAATAAGAACGGGGTTTTACTGTTGTGACGGAAAAGCTTCAGTTGATCAGCGCTGCTTAGCCAGACAGATTGCCAATATACAGAATTCCAAGACATTACGTGACAGCCTTTTAATTACGGTGACCAAAATTGTCACAAGCAATGGCAAAAAGGGATAAAACAATCACAGCGACAGCTATATACTACAAAAGTCCACAGGTAGAGCCAACATTATTTAGTTCACATTTTTGTAAACAATTTCTTTCAGAAATATATCATATTGTATTACTTGTTTGCTTGAGATTTAGGTTGGCTTGTTTTGAGAGTTTGTTTTGTTTTGGGTTGTTCTGTTGTTTTTTTCTTTTTTTTTTGCATGATTTTTTTCAAGGGAAAGGGGTTTGGAAGCGATTTTCATACTTACATTGTAATGAGCAGCATTTTTACATATTTACACCTTGGAAAATTTTTAAGAATATTGAAAGTTACTCGTTTGGTCATATTCAACGAAGAAGCCTACAGAAAAAAGCTAGAGATCATCCATTTTGTCTAAAATCAACTCCACCTCCTCCTCCTCTTTACGGGTATTTCATCTGTAACGGAGCAGGAGATGGAAATAAGGTACCACAACAAGGTGAGAACATGACCACAGCTGCCAACTGGGTGAGACTGATTGATTCCAAGGGAAAAGTCACACATCCATTTCAGTGGCATCCAAAACGTTCTCATTACGCTGATTTAGCCCAGCGTGAAACGAAGAAACTGAATAAGGCTGCGCAGCACTGTGAGTTCACGTATTTATTGTTGTTACCTACAAAAAAAAGATTTTTAATGAGACAGGATGGTGATAGTCATGCTTACCAACGATTGCCTTAGTTAGTTTGTGTCTAGAAATATTGACATTCTCACTATTATGATGTAAAGGTACAGTAGTTCACCCCGTAACCTAACGATAGTGAAATCGCTTGCTTCAATCAAATCCTAAGCAAAAATGAGAACGAGCCAAACACCCGCAACTTGAAGGCTGGTTGTTGTAATGGAGATAAAGAAAAAGACCGAGATTTTTTCCCCTGGCAACAACCAGCCTCCAAGTTGAGCAGTTATGAGGCTTGTGAGTATAGTACTTAGATACCCCATTGTTGAAATTTAGCCTTTAACTCAAATTGAAATATCTACCATACGTAATGAGATAAATGGTAATATATTTATTACCATACAAATGCACACACACTCATATGCACACGCACACATATGTAAGATGAACTCAAAATTAAAAATTCATCATTAAATACTAAAAGTGACATTATCACAGGCAGCATATGCTAATGTAAAGTCAATAGACTGTCAAATTTGGCAAAATGCAAACAAGATAAAAACAGCTATTAAATTTACTACACAATAAATAGGCAACATTATTTATTAGTATCCTATAAAAACGTTAGAAAGCGGAGTCTATATAATTAGAACCTTAAAGAGGACTAAAACATCATGTGACTAGTTTGAGTGTAACACACGCTTTGTAAACCATAGCAAGGACGACATTCAAGGACGTTTTCAAAAGCTACATTATCATTCTAGTGTGTTGTTTGCTATTTACCGGTAATGACACTAGCATATAATTGAAACATTATAACACACTTCTTCAATTAAAACACCTCTTTCCCCTGAACAGGTGGACAAAGAAGCGAGACTAGTTTCTTTGATACTGCTAAAAAAATTTGACCTTGGCTATGAAAGCACTATCCAAGATAAAATATTGAAAGGAGAAGATCATTTTTACTCTAAGGAACCATATTTATGGAAACTAATCAGCGCTGCAGTTCTAACTGTAAAGGAGTGCCAACAGTTTTGCTCTTCAGTTTGGAGTAATATTTGTCACTAACACAAACCATCAGAAAGCAAATCGAGATTATCAACGATGATGAGAAAGCAGAAAACAGATCACTCCTGATCTCCTTTATAGTTTGTATCAAAATATTACTGATTGTGACACATTTAACACGATGCTCTGCACGCATTATAAACTAAGTATAGTTATTATTGACCATGAATAAGTTAATGAGGCTTTACTCGGCTATAGCTGTGCACATCTCATTCATATTCCACAAGTTTGAATTATTCTTTGGGCATGAGACAGGGAACTCCTGACACACAGCATTGTTATGCGACAGGTAGAGGCTTATCATCGCCATGATAAAGTCAATGGCATTTAGATGGACAATATCGGTCACCACAAAGAGTAGAAAAATGCTTAAAATATTGCAGAAAATTTGAACGCTATAATATTATTTATAATGTCCTTGCAAATTAAATCCATGACTCAAGGTTTTAAAACAAGGGTGCCTATTGACTGAAGCGATCGTTGCCTAGCAAGCAAGAGAGCTTCATGATATTGATTGTCTGCAAGTACATGACAACATCAAAGCGGTTTACTCGGCTATAGCTGTGCACATCTCATTCATATTCCACAAGTTTGAATTAATGAAATGTAATATGAACTTTTATGAAAAGCGGTAGAAAGGTAACTGAAGGCAAAAATGCGGCAATTTATTTCACATGGTGAAACTGTCACATTGGCAAATGCTCCTTGCAAGCAAGTCTTTCAAAAGGGTTTAACCTCTAACAGTTCACCAACAAAAGAAAAGGCAAGATTCGGCACCATCCATGCATACCAGAAGAAAAAGTGAAATCAGTCCAAAAACAAAGACAGTGTCAATAGCTGGAGAGCAAACAGTATGTTGGTGAGACAATTATATCACTGTTGATATTACTGAAACTACAGCTAGCACTGTCATATCAAGTCTTTTTTTATGTATGGCAATCCTTGGTACTGGAAGTGGAAATGAAAATTCCAGCAGCAGTCAAAACATTTCTCAAAAGAGTGCCTTCGCATCATTGCTTAGCTATTTAAATCACAAAGAAAATCTGCCCACAAAACTTCTTTAAACATCAACAGTGGCCATTCATTGATATTCAAGAAAATAGTGCTGATTCAGCTTTTATGAATGGGGATTTATAATCCAATCCCCACCCATAAAAACAAAATAAAATTTCAGTGGGTTTTCATATAAAAATTGACAAAATTTCTGCTTACTCATATTTCCTTCTCACAGCTTGCATCCACACTCTTGTAATCTCTCCTGTTAGTCTTTGATTCCTTGACATTAAAAATACACTTCACATACTGCCACACAACTTTGACTTCAAATGACAAACAAGCACATGCCGGTTGTCTCAATGCCACAAAATTGAACATTTTCCTGACATCAGTTGGTTGCACTGTCAGGTAAGCTCCAGTGGGATGTTCCGATAAACGAGAGACGAGGAGGAAACATGATGGTCAGAGCTTTGTGAATGGCACACGATGAGGTGACTTCCTCCTCTGCTCTCCCTCTTTCTATGCGAATATTAGCTTGAAGTTTTGACATCCGAGTTAACACAGGTTTCGTAAAGACCTGCTCTATTTATATCTCTCCAAGAATGAAAGGTGGAAATCTTTGAATTTTGACAGAACGCCCCTTAATTCTTCAACCTGAGGAAGACATGACAAAGACAAAAAATTAAAGTAAGACATCAATGTTCATGAAAAGAACAATGACAACAAAACACTTCAGGTAAGACACATTTTCAATAAATCAAGGTAGCATGAAAAGCATTAAAACATTAAAAAGCATAGACTCCAATTACATTGTTGGTTACCTATCGGCGTCATTTCAAATTCAAAAGTTTCTTCCCTAGTAGATGCAGCAGCAAAGCATTCGCCTATCTCCACTTGTTCTTGGCTTTGACCAAAGTTGTTGGCATGGATCTATTTTCACATTTAATCCCATCAATTTCTCATTGTTTAATGTAAACTCCGACTTCACAAGACTTAACCATTTGACGAAAGTCCTACATTCATAATCATTTCACTATCAGGTATCAGCAAATTCTAAATTAAAAATTCACATTTGCATGACTGTGAATCATAATAAAAGAGACCATAAGAGGAAGTTTGTGCAGACTGTCTAAATTTGAATGTCCACGAGATCCCCATGTATTCTCAGAACTCAGACATCAGCTCTGCCCGTGTCCATTTCCATGGGACTATGCCAATATCTACATGATCATATTGAAGTTAACTTCTAATCTTGATCTCTGGTTGGTATATAAATTACTTTCCCACAGAAGATGGTCACTTCAGGGATGATTTTATTTAGTTTGTCAAAACCATTCACTTTGGCTGTGGGTAAGGTTGCGTCACAGTGGACGGCTGGCTTGACAGGGTAGCTAGGCAGGGAAGTTGTTTCGAAAAGTCTTTTACATCTGGGAGGAGCACTTCTGCAAACATTGAAATATGCTGTTGTCTTCGTCTTGAATCTTTACTCCTCATCTGCTTTCGACAGGACTTGGACTAAAATTATTCTCTGCACATTCAGATTACGGTTAGCTGTATATGCTTTAGATTTGATGGGTTGAATTTGTTTATTTTGTGTTAAAACACCGTAAGTCTCCCACATGACCTCAGATGATTTTGCAACATCCAATGCGTCAGCTGTCGTACTCAGGGCCATCTGGTTTTGACTAGAAGCGTTTTGATTGGATAGGGTGACTGTACAGAGATCTCTTTCCAGGAATCAGTAAAAAAAAAAAAAAAAAAAAAAAAAAAAAAAAAAAAAAAAAAAAAAAAAAAAAAAGGTCAAACCTGCTGGGTTAGTGTTCTGAGTGATCTTCCTAGATTTCTTTAGTTTTTCTGCTAGTATCATTTAATAAACCTACAACCTTCAAAATGTTGAATTCGCATTTAGCTACAGGATTTTATAAAATTTATCTCAATTTATTATTCAACTTGAATTACTTGATGCTAAAATTGATCAATTTGAATGAAATATAACGAAGATACAAAACATGTACGAACCATGCGAAGATACAAAACATGTTCGAACCATTGGTAAAACCTGCATCAGCCATTTTACTGCATAAAAACTATAATTTCCAACCAATTTTGAAGAGCCAAAGATGAATTTGAGATATCAAATAAATGAGTATAATCTCAATAAAAGAGATCCAGATTTAAGACTATGCCCAGCCATACCTGTGGCAAGATGGTGATGCGAAAGTGGAAAGTGCCTGGCACTTGTCGGAATCCAGAGCCTGGAACGGTGCAGATTCCCGTCTCCTCCAGCAGGGCGAAGCAGTAGAAGGAATCGGGCGTCTGGTCTGCTGCCTTGGCGGCCTCCACTGCCTTGGCAGGCAGGACGATCCTTGGGAAGGCGTACATGGCGCCTTGCACCTGGAGGGGAGACATGGGAAAACAGTGTGAATGAAAAGGTATTGTGAACAAGACAAAGAATAAAAAGGGGAAAAAAGAAGACCTGTTATAAATTATTTCAAGTAGAAACATTTGTTTGGGAGTTTTTAGTAACCAATCTTTGTCATCTTATTGTGTCTTGTTGAGAAAAATGACTGCTTTAACTAAAAGAAGAGAGCACAGGTAGAAGACATGTAAAAAGAAATTGCAATGATGGGCTACTTGTAAACTTTCTTCCACGCAAGGCAAAGAAGCTCCAAATCAGACAACACTCTGAAAGTGGGAATGAGTCAGGACTCCAAGCATAGAAAGCCCTCCCTTCGCACCAACTTATTGACTTCTTACCTCATTGCAAGAAATGCCCTCGATGGAATTGAACAGTTGTGAGACTAGAGTAGCTTTTTCCTTCAGCTGACGCAAGACTTCCTTCTTCTCGGCTATAAATAAATCGTATGATGTATCACCTGGAGGAAAATTTAGAAAAACATTTTCAGAATAAAACTTCAGAAGGTTTTAATTTTATTAAATGTCTGTACACTACAAAGGTGCTGTTTTCAATTTGTTTACAATTTAATTGAATATCACTACTTTCTGATTGTGGAGTTAAATAGAAAAAAGGGCACTGATTTCTTTTAAAACAGAATTTAGTAGAGATGAAATAAAAAGTAATCTTGGGTTTAAAAAATGTCAATCTCGTACAAGATTTTCTTTTTCAAATGTTCAGTTTCTATCATTTTAAAGTAATGTACAGTGGAACCTCTCTAATCGAGAAATCTCGGTGGATTGTAAATCCTTCCCGATTAGCCGGGTTTCCCGATTGCCCGGGGACCCTATGATTTTCTCATCTTTTTGAAGTATTTAAACCTCTCTTACAAATCCCAGCATCGCCAATGGAAGGATATTGTTGCACCAGCTTTAAAAACACGTTTTATAGTGTTTTAGACGTTCATATTTCTCTATGAAATGAGATACATTCTGTTCCCGTAAGGCTAGCAAATTTGATAATGCAATGGGGTTCTTACGAAACTTAAGTTGAGAGTTATGATGATAAAGTGATAACTACAAAGTAAATGGCTAAATAAAGCAGAATTGAAAAAGTAATGTATTGAACCTACAAGATTATGTCATTCATTAGATACCTGGAAACAGGTAGTAAACACCCCATGTATGGTGAGTTGTTAAATTTCTAGGCATGTCCACCCTGTGATTGACAGCTGGTCAGGTAAGAATGAAAGCCTCTCGGATCCATATCAATTCTCAAATTTGCCGTAAGCTCTGGCCGCCTCCCATGCCAACACCTCGGTCATTGTCGTAAGGGCCAGGAGTACAACCCCCTTTCTAGATTTCACACCTTGGCCTGTGGTCAGCGTGCCTGGCTACAGTCGGCGTGATGTATGGGCGAGGAGTACACCCCCCTTTCCAGATTTCACGCCTTGTGAAAGGGATGACTGGTCTGTCGGGCCTATGAACAGCATGTCTGGCTATGGTCAGCGTGAAGTATTATGTCTCAACGCACTAGAACAGCTTAACAGAGGCCTGCTAGATACGTTTTTAAAGTGAGACTGAATTTTTATAATAGGAAATGAGTGATGAAAGGTACAAAAATTGGGGGGAAAAGCCGATGATAATTAAAATGATCTTGCCAGTTCTTTCCCGATTAACCGGGGACCTTTCCCGATTACAGGGGTAAAATAAAGAGAGAAAAAATCTGTTCCCTGGGATTTCTTCCTGATTTGCCGGGTTTCCCGATTACAGAGGTTCCTGATTAGAGAGATTCCACTGTATTACTTCTTTTGAAGTGTTCTTGTTGAACAATAGCACAGAAGCATCTGAGAATATTTATTTATGGGCAATAATAACAATAGCATAGGGGAAGCATTGAATTAAGAGGCAGGTGTTGTTTTACATAATGTTTGTTCCTGTTCTCTTCTATGACGGCTGTTGTGATACCACAGACAGTCTGAACCAGAATTCTGTCAGTGTTTTACAGTAGATGTAAATGAAACAAAATTTTAATTGCCCAGCCAGGGAGAAAACTTCTTTTTAATTTCTTTATAAATTTTTATAATAAACATATAAACTAGATACATCTCAGGATTTAAAGCTTTCTTTACTAATTGTTTTAGAACTTGGATTTGTTTTCTTATTAATCTGAGTGACATAATTTTTCTATCATTTTCATTTTACAGGCTATATCCTTATTGAATTCTGGTGCCTCTGCTCTTGATGTGGTAACTTCAGCTGTTGCAACACTAGAGGTACTTCTTTCTTCCCTGTTTTAACATGGATTTTCCCATTCCTCCTTTTATACCTGCTCACAATGATTTATATTCAGGTTCAGATCAAAGGACATTTGATCAAATTTAAAGATTAAGATGGATTTTAAGACAGTACCCCGCACAAATGCATATTCTTATATTCAATATACCCTGGCTAGCCATTTCATTAAAGAGTGACCTTTCATTCCTCTTAGAGCTATAGAGAAGGAACGTCATGAAGTGTTCAAGGGAATTATATATGTCTTTTAGCATGTGTCTGATCATGCTGAGCACAGATCGACTCCTCCCCATACCCCCCCCCCCCCCTTTTTCATGAACTATACTGAAGCAAATGGAGGAGAGAAAAAAGGGAGTATAAAGTATAGAGCTCTTTGCAGTATGCAGTGCTTTGTTGTCACAGTCTGGCAAGATGATTACTTTACTATGACTAGATAATCATTCACATGTGAATGAAGTGAGGAAAACAGAGAAAGAACTTTTATGAGCAGGATTAAGTTGCGAATAAAATTTGTATGCCAACCATTGGTTTTGAACAAACATCTTCATGATTAGAAGCTCACAATAATGCATACCAGTGCCATGGCACTTGCAAAAGAATTGTTTGCTTTTAAGAAGTATTCTTTGATTCAAGATGCACACATGGAGGTCCTTCTCTCCCCCAACCCTCCCTCACTGTTGACAGTTGATTTTGCATTGCTTCTTATATACCAGTACTTGTAATATTCTTTGATTCAAGACACATTTTTTTCTTCTGAATGGGTTGATATTGCTTTTTTTATATTCCTATCCCTGAGGGGATTAGTATTGCTCAAATCTGGCAGTGGGGGAAGGCTTGGGATTGTTTGAAGAAGAACTTTGCAAAATTGTGCCAACCAAGTAAGAGATGGAATTTAGTATTGATTCTATCTTCTTTATTCAGAATTGTTAGGCAAAATGAAAAAGATCATTTTTGTTTTTGAACTAAACATTCAATAGTGGTCTTATTGCCCATCAGCAACAATGTTTATGTTTATCGTACCCACAGAATGATGAGTGTACCAATGCAGGCATTGGGTCCACCTTAACCATGCAAGGTTGTGTAGAATGTGAGGCTTGTGCAATGGATGGAGCTTCTCATCTATTTGGAGCTGTAGGAGTTTTATCAAGTGAGTTTTTCTATTACTTAGATTTTTTTTAAATATGTGTTAAATGCATCTTATTTTGTGGTTAATTTACGTTTCAAGCTCTAACACTCTATTTTGTTTTAGGTTGTTTTAAAATCAAACCATTAAAATTATGTTTGATCCATAATTTAAAAAAGAAAAGAAAATAGAGAAACTCATAAAATGATGCATATCCCAACCATTTCTTTAATCATCAAAACATTGGTTCAAAATTAATCATAAATCATCCAGATATATTCAATAGACAGTAAACTCCAATGGAAGGAACAAACTAGAGCTGTTTGTAAGAAGGCAAATGGTATTTTGGCATTCCTTAAACGCAACACATCAAAGTGCTCAAGGTCAGTAAAGGAAACATGCTACAAAACCCTTGTAAAACCAAT
>JAUEKT010280383.1:0-11676 GCA_031762655.1 Doris verrucosa | reverse complement strand
GGTCTGTGCGCTTATTAGGGATAATACGATAGTTACACTGCGTAACAAAATTTCAATTCTTTTACACATCTGGATTTTACTATTGTTTATGATAGACTTTGGGGTGATGATTTCAAATACAGCAACTTTGTTTCTGGGACAACTAAATTTCAAGAGTTATTTAAAGAATTGGAAATTCCCAGTTTTCCTATTTAAAAAAAGTCAAATAAATTACAGAAACGGCAGATTTCAAAAGATATTCTCTCAAATTGTTATTTGAAAGATATAATCAAAATGATATATAAGCTACATATCGTTTGTGTCATTCTATACCTCTGTTACTTCAACAGTGAATTTTACTGACTGAGCTATTCTAAGAATCAAATTTTAAGTGTCAAAAGGAGTAGTCTGCTTTCTAATGCACTTGAATGATGTCAAAAGATTCTGTCTTTTTCATTCCTTCAAAGCTTTCCTGCCTAATAAAGGTTGTAATGTTCACTATGATTGAAGTTGGTACAGAAATGAACTTTACATAAAACTGTAGTCGTATCTTTAGAGAACAACACCGGCGGTATACAAAACTGTGACATAAAATGAAAATTTGATGTTTGTATAGATAGCTATTTTTGCACTTTGAAATGATTGAAAACTACATTTTTTAGGTGGAAATTTCTGGTTTTGAACATATTTTAATTTAAGAGAAAAAAAAAGCAAGTTTATCCAGTTATTTATAATTCATATACATCAAATAATGTTCCATTCTCTGAAACAAGCATAATTCACATTTAGATCTCCATTGCATGCCAATAGTCCATGTCCAATTAAAACGTAAATATATATACTGGAAAAAACATTACTAAAAGCACCATAGAGATGTTATTCTATAGTTAAAAGTGTTGATGCTGGAAATTTGGATTAAATCAGATAACACCGAAGATTTTTTTAAAGTAAACGAAGGACATATAAAAAATACTTAGATAAACAAAATCTTGTTGCATAGCGTTATCCAACAAACTCCTCTCCAAACAGCCTGATGCTCACACCCTCTACCTAACCCCTTAAACAAAAAGTTATTTGTTGCGTGGCAATCTTTTCAAATACAGTAGTCTGCATCTCCCTCATCTAAACCCACTTTGTGCTCTAGATGTAACTGGCCATTTTCAGGAAAACATCCCTCTTAAAACCCATCAACTGGTCTTTTTCAACTAACATGTATCACAATGTAAAATAAAATGATCAAAGTCGAATTTTTTTTTCAAGAAATAGAATGCAGGACGAGTATGCATGAAAACATTGTCAACTGACAATGTGAATAGTGCAACCAACACTGAATCTACGATATTCATGCCAGAGCGAAAGCCTTGCAATGGAACCCACATGTTCGCAAGGCAGAGGTAGGCCAAAAGAAGACACAGAAAAGGTGGGTTTATAGAGACATACAAGAGATGGGCTCTCAAGGGAAATAGCAAAAGTTTTGTGAATCGCTGGGGTTTGTAGCTTAGGCTAACTCAGGACAGAGGAATATGGAAATTGCTTGTGTGCGGTTTTTACCCTGAAAAAGGTGAGAGGCATTGATAAGAACGATGCTGACAAGTGCCATTGATGTAATGAACAGGCAATGCATCTCAGGAGACTCCCTGAGTGAGACAACCCACCACACTGCGGATGACCTGCTTGATGGGAATAAAGCACAAGCACTACCACAAGCAAAGGACCGATAAAGGTAACCTGCAAGTGTCAGTCATTAGACGGTGCAAGAAAAGCAGTCATGTAGAGTCAGAGTGGTGTATGATGTAAAATCATATGAGTTTGGAATAAATAGAGACAATGTTATTCACACTGTCTCTTGTGTCAACATGCCGCCATGTTATCTTCATACACTTTGATCAGTAGAGCGGTTATTTTTTTTTTTTAATTTGCAGCCAGGATCCCTTAGTTTAGACACCCACCAAATTGCAAAAGAAGTCATTAGTGATAAAGGAACAAGCTCCATACTCTGTAGCTCATTGTGCTGTTTTTAAGTTGAGTGGGCAGTCCAATCTCAACAAATTTGTTGTTTTTTATTTGGAATGTACCCAGTTAACTATTTGTGTTAATCTCAGCCCATCAGCAGAAAATATCGAGGCGAAAAAACAACCCTACAACTTTAGATAGAAAGAAGAGAAAAAAAGAGACAAGCCAGCACACCAACTGACTATCTCTGAACAGGACGTTCATCTTATCACTCTAACTAGAATCACTATTTTTCATAATTCGAAATGCCTATTTTAACTATCTTGGGAAATAGCAATAGTTTGTAAATCGATGGCTTTTCTAGAAAAATGAGTTATTCATTTGTTTTGTAGATTCTGGATCGCCTCTCATGTATATAAGTCAATGCAAACAATAGCAAATGCAGCATCTATGATGTGCAATGTAAATGGGCATTGCATGAAGTGTGGTTTACAACTGAACTGAGTCTTTCTTATAGCATAACAAATGGCAAAAATCTGAACATACTGTATTCTAATTAAAATGTAATAAGGCTTTGAGTTGTACTTAGATGAACCAAAGCTTTTGAACTCTATGGTAAGTAGTTTCAGACAAAACTACAGCATATGCAATACATATCCCAATACAGCATTAAACTATATTGTATTCTATCTAGTCTAAAATGTGGCACTAGAACAAAAGGCACACAAGAAAAAATACTGACAAAATGGCACAGGCGTGCATACATTTAGCACACAAAAAAACAACTATTGTATGCAAGTCATGTAACCTCAAAAATGAAAAACACACAGTAATACAGTAATGTAATTATTTAAAACTGCCCACTACCAAATTTGATCAAATTATTTTTAAAATGAAAATAAATTTTGATTTTTCTTTCAAGCGTAACAAGCAAAATCCCTCATGACCCTTGTGACCGATGGAGGTGAAGCATACATTTTCATGGTTTGCATGGTGTGACGATGGGTATGAGAGAATAATCACCTTGTGAACACAAAGCTATTCTGATGCAGGTCTTACTCCAGAGTTACTGCTTGACACCTGAATACAGTGGAGAAGATGTGAGTTGTAAGTCGTTTTTCATTCAGGAACACTACGTCAATCCCACCATTAATGCAATTCAAAACAAAAGACTTTAATATGATCTAAACTATGGCAAGCCAAATCCACAAGTGCATGTTATTGTTATATATACACATAATAGCGATAAATGAGATATGATAATTGTCACTATGCATTTCTGGAATATGACTGCAGACGTAGGTGTTAGTCTGTTTGTTTAGAATTGTTAGAAGCTATCATTTGATCATTCCTTTGGCTCACTGCGCTAAAAAGATGATGAAAATCATGACTAGAACACATTACAATGTTCATTTTTATGTGGCTTTCTTGAAATTCTAACTTTTGCATGGTCTTCAGATAGTGTGCTTAAATATGCTCTAAATAAATTTGACTGTAAGTTCACAACTTGATCTTTCATTACGAACAAAAAATGTTCTTATTTGTTGGATTTTCTTCCGTTCCTTAATACTTTTATAGACCTTTCTTTTAAACTCTCTATCCGGGCTTAATAGTCAAATTCCTAGTGCTACAGTTACAGCCTTAGATTTGCAAAAGTTTCATGATGGAAATGCATGACATATATTAACAAAAAGACAGATCTTCATTCCTATTGACTCTTTACAACCACAATGCTTTTTTTTCTCTACTGCACACATACTAAGTATGTCTGCTGCACCCTTGCATTCTACATTCATACAACCACATACCAGGTAAACAAAAAGCAATGCAATAATGTAACGGTACAATTATAA
Source organism: Doris verrucosa (assembly GCA_031762655.1). Classification (NCBI taxonomy): domain Eukaryota; kingdom Metazoa; phylum Mollusca; class Gastropoda; order Nudibranchia; family Dorididae; genus Doris; species Doris verrucosa. The sequence goes on along the minus strand of JAUEKT010280383.1, from coordinate 7,891 downwards.
CACAAAAGCACCATGTCAGTACAAACCAGTGGTAAATCTGATAAAATTGAAAGTTTCAAAAAGCGACAAAACAAAATATCATTAATGTATGTACAATTTCAGTAAAGCATGCTTTAAAATCATTTACAACGTGGAATGTTGGCAGAAGGCAATGCAAACAATATTTACAGCAGTATATGGTAAACAAACAATCAATTCAGTTAAAAAACAAAACGATACATCAACAAGCTAGACATCTAAAGACTAGAACACCAAAAAGAAATGCAATGACAGCTCTTATTCACATGCATTGTTTGTGACACTTAACAGTGTTCAAGCCAAAGAAAACAATGCTTGCATTATGCAGTGAAATGGAAGTCAAGGACTTCATTATGCATGTTAATACAGAAGTAGAAGTGGTGGTCTAAGAACAAGTCTTTGAAAAACATACCGGTAGTCTATTTCATGCATGAAATCGCAAGGCTATCAAAGTATTGATGGCATTCAACATTTTTCTACAAGAACGCATCCCAATTAAGCCAGCGCTGCATACATACAGGGAGCAACCAAAACGTAATGTAAGAGGAAGTGTACTTCAAACATGATTTATCATAAGGACATGCACCATGTCTCAATTTGAAGCAAAGGATCTGAGGAACAAATTCATATTCCCCGAAATGCCTTCTTTTTGCTCAATGATCATTATCTACCTTTTAGTAAGGTCATGAATAGTAAGGTCATGTATGATAAAGTCATGTATAAAAGCTTTATAAAACGTCATAGGTTTCTGGTTTAGCCACACTTTCACAGTAGTTCAGACTTCTTTGTCACCTTAAAAATGTGACCATTCAGTGCAAATCAACTGGGCAATGTCCACTTGCATGGCTCGCATCCAACTCTAATGCAAGCTTATCCATTGAAATCTGCCAGTTTTCCCTGACCAGTTGATCCAGACTTATACTTATCCAACAATGTTAGGAAAAGGTCTTCACTGTCTTCATGTAAATGCATCTGCACCACCCGTACATTTTACTGAAATCTAAGACATAATATTCTTCTTATACATTCTAAGCCCATTATGAATGTTATTCAGGGTTTCCTCCTCAAAAAAGAAAGATTCAATAACTGAGATGTTTTTGGCAGCTTTCAATGGAGGAGGTTATTTTGAAAATATGTCACAGTGGCATAAGTTGAAACTAGATGTCAATTTTATTATGTGGGTTTGAAAATACATGTTGATACACTGTTGTGCCAAATTTCGTGGTCAGGAGAGATTTACTTTTTGACTTCTTGGAATAGATGATCACCCTGTGCATCTACATCTAGCCAATGAGAAATAGATCCCAATGTGATCTGTCGCTCCTGACAAGAGCTGAGGTGTCACATGCGACAAAAAAGCCTGGTTTTTACTGTCCATGGTGGGAAATTTCCCTTTCTGACTTCAGAACACACAGATCATTGTTACATCGCCTGCCAGTATGTATAGGATCACGATATTAAGCAACAATATTTTACCTCAGCAATGGTCAATCAAATTTTTAAAAAAGCATTCAGTTAATGAATACCCTAAATAAACACATCACTGATTTGTCGACCGTTAGTGAGGAACAGTTGATGACCATTGACTACAGCAAGTTTTGTTGCCTACAAGGCTGCGTAGAAATACAGGATTCATCAGTTGAGAATGCCTAACGACACGCTTTTCTATTTCCCAAGAAGAATGTTCTTAAACCACCACTTCTGTAACTAAAACGAGATGTAAAGTAAAGCTTAAGAGTTGAGAGGCGTATTGAAATCAATCGCCACAATCGTAGTGATATATTTGGCTGCAAAAGCATGGGAAGAGCAGAAACGGTGGTGAGCATGGTGGAAAGAGGAAGAGGATGAAGAGACAAGTAAAGCTACTTTGATGCCATGACCAACTATGAGCTGGGGCTGATCCTGATTCCTACGACGCGACATGGAGTGAAGGATAAGGCATGGAATTAACACATTCCAGGCCACTATTTCCCAAGTTTCACGACAACAAATAGTACAGTGCAACATCTGGAGAACCATAACCCTGAATAAGGACAACCCCTGGATAGGGACATTGATCTCTGGTCCTGATGTTTTTGCTCTATATCATTAGTAATAAAAATCCTAAAATAACAATATGGTTATGGTTTTGTAAAATTTAAAGCATAAAAGAAGGGACTCTTGTTTTGGTTTGTTTTGGGCATCTTTTTTCTGTTTCACAAAGTTTGATTTTTAAAGTCACTCTATGTTCCTAGACTTGAGGACTTGGGGGCAAAGTTTGCGGTGATATTTAAATGGATCATCAAACTATTCATTCAAAATTTGATGGTACTAAATAGAAACGAAGTCACAACTTCTTCTATTCTTACCTGTTCAAACTTTTGACAGCTTTACACATGTTTTGGGTAGTTTTCTTTTGTTGTGTTGTTGTTTTTTTGGATGTTTCTTATTTTTCTTTGGAGCAGCCAGATATCTAGCCATAAATAAGGAAACAGCACCGCCTTGAGGCACGGCCAGGAAAAGCCCCAGCTCTAAGGGCACTAACGGCTTTCAGAAGGCATTAAGGAAGTGGGCAACAGAAAGTGGCCAGTGCGCGTGCGTGTGTGTGTTCTGTCAAAAGGCCATCCACCACGGACACGGGTACTGAGTAATATTGTCAGTATCATTCTATAACCCTATAACTTTAAAAGTGAATTTTTATTTCAAAGATTAGGCCATTCTAAAAATCACATTAAAAGTATTAAAAGGAGTAGTCTGCTTTCTAATGCACTTGAATGACATCACAAGATCATGCTTTTTTCATTCCTTCAAAGCTTTCCTGCCTAATAACGGTAAAGGTTGTAGCGTTCACTATGGTTGAAATTGGTACAGAAATTAACTTTACATAAAACCGTAGTTGTACATTTAGAGAATGCCACCGACGATATGGATGATTAAAAATAATGCGGTTCATAAAGAAGAAATAAAGAAATAGAAAATATGGATGAAGAATAATGAGCTTTAAGCACATCACCCTTAAAAGCAATGTATGAGGTAGGTTCCCTTTCGGCTTGAGTCATTTTTCCTTCTTTTGATGTAGAATTATGTGTAGAGAAAAAAAACCCCCCAAAAAACCCCAAAAAACAATTGTTTTCTTTACTGAAAAGTAAATTCATTTCAATTATTTTTCATGAAATACTTTGCAAGCTTTATTCCTGTAATCTGGAAGCTTTATATACAAGCACATCACACCTCAAGCCATATATGACCTGTGTCTAACTTAAGCCAGATGGACTGCACGACTATATATATGCATAGCAAGTTAAATACATTAATTCAGCGCCATTTTTAGCTATCAAACATATATGAATATTACCATGATTATATTGGAGTGATTTCAAACTATTATCAAATCAACTCATCTTCGTCTAGAGTAGTCACCTTATCAAATAAGAAGAAAAGGTTTTGTTGTGTTTTTGGTAAAGGCGGAAAGATTTATTATCAATTTAACTCACTAGTAACTAGCCATGGTTGTCATATCATAACTTGATGCAATGTTAATGCAATAGAGAAGCATCAATAAAACACAAAAATGATAAGAGCAAAGACAACAACAGCAACATAAAAATGGTTGTTGTGTCCTAATCTAAAACAACAAAGAAAATGTACTGGCAGAAAATTCAACTTCCGCCCGATATAAATAACACAGAAAAAAACAGAAAACAACAAAAACCAAAAGCTTGCAAACCAGGCAATCCTTAACATTTTGTTTTGTTCGAAATGCAGCAGAGGGATAATATCATATACTGGCACTCACTTGCAAACTTTACATTCGTAAAAATTCAGTAAGTGAAACAAGTCTTACATTTGTAAAAATTCATTCAGTATAAAAATAAACCTTTTTTTTTCATCAATGTAATTCATTTTTATACATCATGCTTTAGGTCAAGTCCACAAACAGGAAACATTGATCAATGCTATTTGGTGGTGCATTTGAAGAAAATAAAAGCATTCCCACAAAATCCATTGATGCAAAAGTTGCGTATATATATATATATCAAAGGTGACAAGTGTAGAAACATGCTTCTAAGGAACCAAAAAATGCTCTTATCAGCAAAAACGTATGAGTAAAAAATAATGAAATAAAGAGTAGACAAAGAAAAGCAAAACGTACAAAGTCTGTATGTATGGTGCAAATTTCACAGACATACCGACTACACGTTTGAGGTTGTTGTTGTTATAAAACTGTGATGAGAGTAAGAAAGTGAGTAACACAAGAACATGCCTTAACATCATGCATTAAAAGGCGGGGCATCCCACGGTGAAATTCATACCCATATTGCGGCCGGGTACTGACTATCATTTAACTCTTCCTCAAGGCCTTGGTGAGAGGGCGGGTTATGTACAGACTGCAAAAAGAAGGAGAGCTACAGTCAATATGTGTAAGCAAATAGGATATTTTTCCACAAATATATATGCCTTCTACTGAGTGCCATACCACCATGGTTAATCTAGAGGTACAGTGCAACCCGCTTATAATGACATCGATGCGACTGAGGAATTTGTGTCGCCATAATTTAATGTTGTTAAATCCGATCACTATATGAAATAAGGAAAAATAATGGGAGAAAGACTTCAATGCATAGGCAGGAAACAAGATCAACTGTAAAAAGGGATGTGGTAGGGGTTGGGAGTTAGACGGTGAATCCCACTTGCCGACTTGAAACACTCTTTGACTGTCTATGTGTCCTGAGAAACACAATACCTGCTTTGGCTTCATAGCTTGAAAATGAATCTATATGGATGAAATAACCGCATTTTCTTCGCAATTGTCTTCATTTGATTGGAACGAAGGATCCCTTTCTAGCTTCCTCAATGATAGCATCTATCGATATTTTGTCTATGACTTTGACGTTTTTACTCATCGTCACGGTCATAACACTCTTGCCTAAGGCATTTTTTAATGTTTTGAGAAAACGTAGTTGGAAGTGAGTTGCCCAAATCATCACATGACTTAGGTAACACATAAAAAACGGCGATTTTTCTCAAAATACAGAATAAATCATGGCCATTCCAAGATGGGAAAAGAAACACATTTCTGCTGATTATCACAGTACCAATAACTCAAAACCGCCAAAAAAGGACTTACGCAAGAGTGTTATGACCGTGACATCATGTTACCTTTAATTTTGCTAACGTATGCTCTCATTGGTGAGTGAGAATCCTTGCTCGTTGGTCAGACACAAGCGTGATTATCGGTCGGCAAGCAACCACTATTGTTGGCTGTTGTAGCCTAGGGACTTGAATTTTATTGGTCGGCAAGTAAGAGTTTTCAGTATTTTGACTCAATATTGTTGATTCTTAGCAAGTCGAGGTGTCACTATAAGCATAAAAGTCAAATTTCATGTCGCTCTATCTGTAATTTCATTAATGATGATACATAAGGGAATAAACGTCGCTATGAGTTGAATATGATGTCCATGTAAGTGGGCTGCACAGTATCAATACATTGAAAGAAAAATAAAAGCATAAATGAAAGGGAGAGTAAGAGGGAACAAATTGGAAAGCCAATTTATGAAATACTTGACACTTTTTTCCCTTAGATATAACTCACACTCCTGTTTTTTTTAATATCTTTCTCTCTCTCTCTCTTTCATACAAAACCCCAACTAATATCATGATTAATAGCAAAGAGAAATTAAAACCATGAAGATGAATACAAAGTTAAGAAGGTAGCAATGCTTTGAGTAAAAAATATTAAATGATTGTAAGTCATGATACGGTTATTTCTTAAGTAACACCAGTAACATCTCCTTAACCCTGGCTTCAAGTTGTAGTCTTATGAAAAGAAGCAAAGAAGCAAAGAAGCAAAGGCAGACAAACAAAAGAAATGGAAAGTCATAAGTTGTTATAAACTGATTTTGTTTAATTCTGTATGCAAAAAAAGTTGATATGAGTGAAAACAGATAAGCAGACAGGCATTACCATTCCCAGTACATTAAAACAGAACAGCTTCCAGTAAGCTTTTGATAATTTTAACAGAATACATGGATGAAGCCTGGCATGGGGACTAATACAATAAGGTGCTTTTTCCAGCTTGGTGAAGTGCACCAAAGTTAATGAAATGTGTGGTGCTCCGGGAAAACTTAACAGATAAGTCAAATATTATTTCTTGCAATCTTCTATTTATATAGCAGAGGAAACTTTCCTGTTTATTTTGCTTTTTTATTTGAAGCTAACATCTCTCATGGTTCATGAGTTATGGTATTTTAAAGCAAAGATTATGCAAATATATGAAATTGAGAAAATGGTCTTTAAAGTTCGCTCTTCTTTTTCAAGATACAAAGAGAAAGACAATTACTTATTAAGACATCCTGACAGCTCATTAGATCTGAACCATGAATAGTGGATTTGACTCTAATTAAATCTTCTCAGGTTGATCAATATCTATCTTCTTTAGATAATGTTTAAAGTACTTAGATCTGAGTTTACTTGAAAGGACATGTACAATCTAGATCTAGCTAGAAATCTAGATTTAGATCTACAAAAGTATAAATCTTGAGCTACATGTATCTGTGTTCTGTGAATACAATGTTATTTTCTTTATCTGAACTATGCATAGATCTAAAATCTTGTCTTTCATCATAACCTTGACGGTTTCATCTTTGTAAGCATCCAAGTCTTCTTTCTTCAATTTTTTTTTTTAAAGATTGGATTCCGTACATGAACATTTTTAGCAGTCATTGGCCTTCTCAAAGAAGAAAAAGAGTAGTGCTGGATGTGCATTATTAACATTTTAACTCATATATTCATAAAAAATTCAATTAAAATCTTTTTTTTCATAAACATTACAGAATTTGCTTCGAGGGATGTTTTCCCCAAATAAGCCTGTGTGTCTTCCCATGGGTTTTCCCGGAGCACCACACAAATGAAGTGGAAGCAAAAACGGGAAGGAGGGATGTGATGAAAAATGTTCATCAGTCTCACGTCCTGTTTTTGCTGGTGAGATGTTCAATCGTCAATTGAAGTGTTTCTATTGACTCAATTCTATATGATGAAGATGTTTACTCATATCTTTGCTAACACTCAATTTGATTACGTACCTTTCTATCGAAACCCTTGTGGTGAATGGCTGTTTTCAACACGTCAATCCACTCATAAGTGTCTTTAATTGTATCACACTGAAAGATAAAATTGGTATTCTATGAGAAGATTTCAAATGAGACATAGATACAAGCATAACAAATAAATGGACGCACGGCGGCTGAGTGGTTAGTCTTTTTGTCCATATCTACCTCTTACCAATGTAGTAGGTGTGTAGTGTGCTGTGTGGCCAGTCGTGCTTCCAGAGGCTCTGTGGTTTTGTGGTATTTTCTTTCCTATTTCAATGCGGATTATTTTATATTTTATATCATACTGTTTGTCTTGCTTTCTATAATCGTTTGGTATGTACATTTTTCTTATTTATTACCTCTGCCGCAAGAAATTTGATAATCAATTCCTTTCCTGTCAGTTTCCTGTCATTTTTCGATCATCTGTTCACTCGTCACATTGCATGGCAGTTTCTTGTTGACAGCCTTCATTCGTGCTTCTTCTATATCGTAGTGAACTCAACTCTGTGAACTTACGGTGTCAGCATGAGACGATGGCTTTCAACTCTGCACACTTGCCATTCAAACACTGCCATGCTCTATTAGTCATTTTTCTACTCTCTTTCCCTCCCCTCTCTCTGTCTCTATATGCCTCCTGTTCATGCTCACCCTCCTTCATTTGTCGTTTTACACTTGTCTTTCACTTGCTTTTCTCACCCCTGCCCTCCCCCCTTTTCTCTCTCTCTCTCTCTCTCACTCTCTCTCTGTCTTCTCTCTCTCTCTCTCTCTCTCTCTCTCTCTCTCTCTCTCTCTCTCTCTCTCTT
>JAUEKT010280382.1:0-17388 GCA_031762655.1 Doris verrucosa | reverse complement strand
TAGATAGATAGATAGATAGATAGATAGATAGATAGATAGATAGATAGATAGATAGATAGATAGATAGATAGAGACGTACAAACAAAGGCAGCCAGACAATGAGACAGACAGATGGGCAAACAAAGACAGACATACAAAGTCAGAGAGACACAGAAGGACAGGCAGACAGGTAGAGACATGGAGAGGGGGAAAGTGGAAAGTAAAACACGAGGACATGTGAAAATAGAATTAGAGAAGCTGGAAAAAGAAACGAAGGGATAGGGGAGCGGAGAGGGAGGGATGGGCGGGGGCGCTGTGAATCATTTTTCACGACAAGCTTTCCACGTTACAAAGCAAATAAGAGATATTAATACGTCAAATAACACCCAAGAGGTCTGGGTCGTAAATTTGTCTCAACGTATGACTTTTCAACTCCATTCCACGTTGCTATCACATTGTCAATTGTTGAATCAGTGCTGGCCCAAGGATAAGCATTATTTGCAGAGTTCGTAGTGCTCTTAATGCAATATATTTGTTTGTTTTGTTTGTTGTTTTTTCTTTGATTGGGCATTTGCCTGTCTTTTGCTTGTTTTTGTTGGTGTTGTTGTTGTTGTTGTTGTTGTTGTTGGTGTTGTTGTTGGTGGTGGTGGTGGTGGTGGTGGTGGTGGTGGTGGTGTTGTCATTGTTGTTTTTGATGTTGTTGCTGCTGGCTGCTGCTGTTGTTGTTGTTGTTGTTGTTGTTGTTGATGATGTTGTTTTGATGGTTTTATTTATGTAGTGGTATGAAGGCAAGGTTGGGGAGTAGTTGGAACGATTTGGGCCGACTGGTCTCAATTAAGAAGGAGGCGCGGTGGCTCAGTGGTTAGAGCATCGGACTGGTGACCGAGAGGTGCCGGGTTCGAATCCCGCCGCGGTCATCGTGTAGTTTCCTTGAGCTAGAGAATTTACTCCAATTGCTTCACTCGACTCAGGTGTAATAATTCAAGGGTTGGGGGGCGATAGACTAGCTTCCTGTCCAGGGGATGATCCTGTATCATCTGTTCTGCTTAACGCTACTGAAACCGGGATAAGCTCTGGCTCTATGGGTCTGTCTAGGTCTAGAAGGAACTCTACTTTTTACTTACTTATTCCTATTTCAGTTGTCTTTTGTCTTGCTTTTTCCCATTGATTGACCTTGATATGACTGTATACAATGTATAGAAGCAGAGAATCAAGCCGTTTTTTTCTTTTTTCCCTTTATGCAGGAATTCAAACTGAAAGCTCACTTAGCCAGGCACCTAGCAACTGCCCATGGCCTGTCCATCCAACCAGGAAGTCCGAGACCAGTCATGAAGACTCGCGCTGCTTTCTGTCTTGTGACCACCGAATTAACCCGCATCTCACGACGGTTGTGTAGTGACATCTTGCGGCCCCGCCATGCTGCCAGATGCCCATTTACACCCATCAACACCTCCATAATCAAACAAGAATGTAAGTGTAGGGAAGTTGCCAATGCTCGTGTGCTATTCAATAAAAGAAATGGTCGATTGACATTTGCATAGTGATACCAATTTTCAATTAGCCACCAGAAGGGGACAAATTCATACTCTCGGGAGTAATATGAGTTATTTTAGTTCATAATTTAATAATTGTTCCATATTATGGATTGTGTAACTTTAAATGCTATAGTATAATGAAAATTTATCTCTGATCGCATGTAGTTTTTGAATAACAAAATTGTATATTGACAATAATGATATGTCATTTCTTATCTGAATATTATCACTAATGTTGAAATCTCATAATAAAATCAGTCTTGAGGTATACTAGATGTGCCATATTTTAACTTGTTTATACAAAGGAGGTTGAAAGACTCAAAAATATGAAATCTCTACACAGCTTTTACGGCATCAGTTGATACACAATTAATTGCTTTGACCTATATAATTACATTTGATTATTTATGATTTTTGCATGTGTTAAAAATGTCCTGTAACAATCAGGCAGTTTGAAAAAGACTGTCATAATAAAGGCTGCAAGCCTGCTAATGACTTGGCAAGTGTAAATATCAGGAACTAAAATTGTTTCAAAACATTCTCGGATGTCTCCATATCTTAAAATCTTACTTTTATTCTGTTGGCGTGCCGGTACAGTAAATATTCCTTTGACTTGAAATTGAAAGTGTTTTTTTACTTTCATTTGTAGGTCAACTGCGTTTGTCAGAAAGAGGCAATGCCTATCAGTTGCCCACAAAATCCCGTGCCCCATTAACCTTGGATCCTGTTGTAGCACGGTTGGGTATTGACATCAAGCAGGAAAAGCCAGCCATGCTTGCTCATGGACCATATTCGGGGGCTGGAGACAACTCGCAATCGAAAGGTAAGCATTGCTCAAACATTTTCGCATAGGTAACTTAGCCAGCCACTCTATGGACTGATGGATTTCGTCAGTTTTGTTACTTCTTTAGAAAAAGTCACTATTGGTACTTAAAGTTTTAGGCCAAAAAAGGGGCACAATGACTGTTTTTATCTAATGCAGATTTTTTTCCATTGTAAATAGTTCGAGCAAAGAAGAGGAAACAAAGTTTACACAAGGCCATGAGAAGTAGACACTTATCTGATTTCAATTTATCTTGACCTTGTATCATTTGCACCTGTTTCAAGCAGAATGTCTTTTTGCAGGCACTCAAAATGGAAACAGATTTACGAGGGATTTGAACTTGGGATTTAACTATCTCAAGTCCCTGCAAACTAGGTGCATAAACACCAATGTTACTAGTAGAAGTGGCAAAAATCTGAAAAATGAATGTTGAATTCAAACAGCATGATGTGAATTCAAACCCATTTAAGCTTTTGGTTGCGAATAATAAATGTACTGTCATTTCTTAGATCGAGGCCAAGAGAACATGAAAGTGGGACCTTGTCATCCATCCATCATGAAAAAACGTGGGTATGAACAGACAAATGGAGTAGATTCAAGTAAGTATTTTTCGAACGTTTGTTTTCATTTTGTAGGAATATCTTCTTTGAGGTTTTGTTTTTTTGAGATTAGTGTTATAAGAATCAGTTGCATCAGAAAATTGTGCAGTTGAGCAAAAACCACTAGTGTAAATTGAAATCAATGAGCCTTCGTTACTTTTAAGTCGAAGAGCAGTGGTCCATCAACGTTATAGATTTTGCCATCTGTATCAATGGTATCACCAAAGCAGCACAGCAAGTTTTTCAACATTATTTGATTCTTAGCACACGGTTTGAAGCTGCATCTGAAATTTGCCTGGTTTAGAAGCGAAAACAGTGAAGATTAAGGAGCTTGTTCAATAGATGTATTTCTAAATATTTTTTCTTTTTCTTGAATACACAATTCTAGCATAGGCGGCTGCATGAAAAATATAGGTCCATTTTAGTTGGTAAAAGTTCTTATTTCCTGAAATGTGAATGGTGGTTAACAAGTACTTTGTCAGCTCTTTATCACAGGGGATTTTTTTAAAAACCATGACACATTTTAATGGTTTTTTTTACAGGTCCTGTGGCAAAGAGGCCAAACATGGGTGTCATTAGACAAGCTGGTGCAACAGTTAAAACGCCTGGTGTTACGGTACATTTTGTTCGTTTTTTTTTTCGGTGTGTGATTAGCATCTTGCTTATATCCAGACTTGAGGGAGTGGAAAAGAGCTCTTCTTATAAGTTGCCTTGTGGAAAATGATGCACATGACTATCAAACACTTCATTCATCTTAAAATTGTGCTATGAAATCCTTTGATCAAAGCAAGTTAACCCCTTGAGAGCTGTCTTTTTTTCTATTCAAATGTTTTGTGGATATTTCGGGCATGGAATTTAAAGAAATGATTTTCAAAATTAAAAGGATACATTCATGTAAAAACACAATATAGATTTTCTTTTCCTTTTTTTGTTGTTTGAAAGCGAAGACATTTTTTATTCTTAGAATCTAGTCGGGGAATATCCTTGGACTTCATTTTACAAATGGCATAACATCAGATGAAGAGCTCTTTTCTCTTGATTTGACATTGCTGTGGTTCTTATCTGTGTGTTTTGTTTCACTTTCTTTGGGTTATTTTTTATTCACTGATCAGTGCGCTGCTAGAAGTAACATCTCATAATTTTTGTACAATATCACTTGTTAGTCAGTTATAACGTGCACTAAACTATTGTATATTGGACTTCTTTTATTTGACGATTACACTGTAGTAGTATCTGATGTCCGCTATTTCTCCAATTCATAGAATCACAGCACAATTTTATGTTGATACTTTTGCATTTGGCATTTTTTTGTGGTGTGTGGCAGTAATTTTCCGATTAGCTTCAAAAAGTGTTCTTGTTTTTAATTTGATACATAAAAGATTGGAGCCTCAATGAAAGGAAATGAAGAATGAGTGAATAGAAAGTCTTGAAGCTTAAAGAAACCAAAAAAATGAAGGTTAAGCAGGCTTGATGGCATTGTGCTTTGAGTCACCCTATGACTCGCTCACATGTTGATAGACACACATGTGCAGGCTATTCTGTGTTCTTTTGGGCCATGTGTTGACGAGATCGTCAGTAAGCAAAGAGAAAAGCTGTTGATACGTTTCTCATTGAAAGGGATGTAAATAAACTTACATCGGGAGTCAATATATCACTTTGATTCCGTTCCACGTGGTGATGAAAGGGAGATGTTAGCCCGATGGCAATGGGATAAGGGGGATGTTACAGGGCTGACTTAAAAAAAAAAATCAACTTTAGTGTGGAAAAAAAGGGACAGTGACCAGAGTGGGATGCTAGGCAGAGAGATGCGAGGCGGAGGCCGCTATATTAACACAGGCATCTTTAAAAATAGTGACTTATGAAAATAGAGGCTAGTAATCAGCTGTTGGAAACTTTATTTTACTCCTCTCCTTTTCCTGAATGCTTGCATGAAATAATTTGTCTTGGCATTTTGACTCCTGCTTTGATCCCTATCAGTAATAAAGATGTCATAGCTCAGCTTAAACGGAAGACGATTTTTTCAAATTGGTGCTTGTTTTGATTTTCTGCATTTTCATGAAGTTTGTATTAGAACAAAGATAATCTATGAAATTTCCCTTTTGTCGCTTGATTTCGTAATATCTTCCCTCCCATTACTTAGATGCATAGTTTCCCTAGCTGTCCATCACCTTACTCTCTGATACCCTATTGGTTATGTATATATATTTTGGTTTAGTGGTTTTTCACATGACTTAAAAAAATTTCTTATTTTTATTTTTATGTAATTGGTGGAGTTGAATTCATTTTCTTTCTATTTTTCACTGATAATAGAAAACAAAATAAAACAATTCATCTGCCTATTGTGTGAGATCACTTTCTTTCTTTGATCTATGTTTGATTTAGTTCATAGTTAAATAATTAACCTGTTTTCTTTCTTCTTTTATTCTAAACTCCATGTCCACCACCTCTACATCAATAAATTCTCTAAAGATGTGGTCACTTACTTCCAGTTCTTTATTAATGTCATTATGATAGATTTAGGAATAATACAAAGAAGTGGCTATCTGTACAAGAATTTTATTTAATATTTATCATGTTTCCTCTTTCATGTCTTGATATTTTACCTTGAACCATTTGATCCTGAACAATTACGCCTTAATATATATATAATATTTAATTCCACCCATGCTGTGCATCATGTCTAATTTTTTGCTTTTTTTCTCTCCACCGTATAGCGGGTAAGGCCTTCACCAATTATTTTAGCCACTAAAAGCTTTTTGCACAATTGCTAATGCCAGTTTTTGTGCCTCTTTTGTTTTGGTTTCTAATATTTTGTTTATGAAGGTGAATGAACAAAAACATTAATGGGACCTCAAAGACATTGACACTTAATTAAAAAAAAATCTTCATCCAGTTTCATTAGTATGTACTATTTTCTTTTTGTTTAGTTATGAAATGCTTCTCTTACTCTTTCTTTCGAAGTTGGTTTTACTTTCTGTCTGAAATGAGGATTTAAAGAAAGGGAAATGGAAAGCATAAGTTTTTGTTTAAAGTCTGTTTTTTTTTTATTTGTATGTGCTTTAGCATTAATTCAATCTACTGATACTGCTTTATGCTTGAGCATTTATCAACATTTTTAATCAATACTATCATGACACAACCAGCGCCTATAATGGCGATTGTAGTCATGTCAGGTATACTTTTGACAGTTTTGCATCATACCATTCGTACATTTATTTCAAAGTGATCTTTTCTGAAGTAAAATAACTTGTCTCCATTAACACATTTGACAAGTGTAAATGATAATGTCTTTTTTCTTTTATATTTTCTTTTCCCCCCCTCTACCATCACTATATTATATCAAAGAAAATTTCAAATAGGAAATATTATCGCTATAGACTTCTGGTAGTAACCTCCTGAAATTGGCATGAGCACATTTTAAGATTGCTTGAGGAGATCATAAGTAACATCTGAGGTCCCACCCCATCAGGGTAAAGGGTTGAGATTTTGCAGTATTATAAGTTATGTTTCATACATTGAACCCACATCAACCTTCCTGTTCAGCATAGTACTTATCAACTAGATATATGCTAAAGGTGATGAATTGTTCATCTCAATTCATTCACAAATTCCTTGAAGGCTTGGCATGAACTGTTTATATAGAGCAAGGTAAGTGATAAAGGCATGGTCACCAGTATCTACTCTATAATATCCCTTTCTGCTTCATTTACACTCACGAGTAAGACTCATCCCTGTTTTCTCACTGTGTTTATATGACCAATGTTAATAGATGTCTGTAGAGAAATGAATTAAAACTGAAAGAGAGTCTCCTACTGTAGACTATACTCTTTTATCTAGGAATTACAAAAAAAAAAACCCCAACAAACTTTAAGAGTCCTATACAAAACTTAAAAAAACCCCAACCCAACAAACTTTAAGAGTCCTATACAAAACTTAACAAAAAGAATGTTAAGTGCCAAAACCCATGATTTGCATTATGATGCTGAAATGCATTAAACAATCTGCAAATACATGGCCCAAAAATTATTGTGCATACACAAATACATATCATTGTGTGAAAAACATTTAATACTCAAAAACACCATAAAAAGGGTATAAAATATATTAAAAATAAAAGACTTTCATTTTTCAAAGCCATGATTCTAATCCGAGAGAAATTGTATAAATTGTAAGTAATTAAATGCATTTTATAAGTTAGAAGATAAACTGCACGGTTTAAAAATGCAATATGCCTTGGAAATTTAAACCATGAGGCTTATATGATCATATGAACAGTTAATACTTAGATGGACAAACAAAGCTGCTTGCAAACACACTAAACATGCAAGCTTGTTGGGACATTAAGATGTAGTTTTGGTAGACATTCATGGAATGTAAATACAGCCAGGCATACACACTTGTATGCACTCGAAGATACATATTTAAAGCGCTGTTTTTGCAATACTTAATATGTTAAGTAAAATACAAACTTATACACACTGGAATGCTCTGATTTACCTACACATACATACCTGCACACACACACACACACACACACACACACACACATACACATATACATGTCATATACGCACATACCTATTTCAAGCTTATTCCCATATGCACATCCATATGCACTTCCACGGTCAGAATGTGCACACATTGCAGCAAAGGAATTAAAAAAGCATACACATTGAAGCACACATTCTTTTTTGTGTAGATCACTGGTTAAGTTATAGAAAGACGTAAACTTTATATTGTTGTCGTTCATTTTATTAGTGTCAGTTTTTATTTTGTTGAGTTATTTTCAATTGTGGGAAAAAAAGAGAAGACATTGGCAGGGAGGGGGGAAGAGGAATTTTGTAGTGTGAAGTGCCGCTATACGGTGATGTTTTTTCAGCGAGGGAGTGTTCTGAACCACAACACCGTCAACGGCCGCAGTCGTTTTGGCGCCCGAGGAATGAAGATGCACATGATGAGCTGGATGGACATGCCGGACGACGTCTACTTTATAGCCACAGCGGCAACCAGGTTTGTAGGCCGTAGTGAATGAGTTGGTTGCTAGTAACTTTGAGGTCCTTTCTATGCGTGGGTGCCAGACTGCTGGCTCTTGTTGAAATGAGACTGGGTTTTTTCCCGAGTGCAGTCAAAGGGATCAAACAGAAAAGAAGTGTATGCTTTGAGGACAATCGGTGCTGGCATAACGTGCTATAGACCAACATTCCGTATTTTCAAGACATGTCTGTGGAAACACTGGTCAAGGAGGCCAATTTTATAAATTTTTCGAGATTACCTTTTTCAAACAGAAAGATTGCCGAATCAGACAATAATAAGTTGTTAGAACCAGGGTCCGGTTGCATGACACACACTTAGGGCTACCCGTCAACTAAATTCATGATGCTAGTCTAATGGTTTTAGCTTGCCCGCCGTCAGGGATTTAGCTGACTGGTAGCCATAACTATGTGTCAGGCAACTCGGCCCAGAACTTTTAATATGGGATACTGAGATTTTGCAGGCTTTTTTTTATTCTGGTAAAAAGAGAAATTTAGGCTTTATTTGTTCCCAGCTGCTGGCACCCACGCCTGAAGGGGACTTATTATTTCAGTCTTATTTTCATGTGTTGGTAATAGTTACATTTCTAAATGTTGGTTTTCTGTATGACATGTTTTATAGCAGTTAAGATTTTCAAATAAGTATTTAAGAAGTACTGAAGCCTTGAAAAAAGAAAGATATTAAGATTTGTGAAATTTAGTAACAAGTAGATGTAAATAGAAATTTTGATAAGTCCTCCCAGAAAGAGTTCAGAAAAGGAGAATGAAATTAACTGCAATTCAGTAAGGAGGAAATGATAGTAGTAAAATGCTGTTCAAATTGTTTGTTACTTGTTTCATGAGCACCTAAATTGTTACTGCAAGACATTTCCCTTGCCTATGAGAGTACTGGTTAGATAAGCTGAATTAGAAAAGATTACATGTTGTTTTATCACTCACAAGTTAACCATAATCTTCTGTAATGATAGTCAGCGTTACATCGCAGAAAACTAAAAAGGGCAGTTTTGTTTAAAAAACATAGAATCAATTTACTTTCCATGCGTACAAACTTATGGAGACATCAAAAGGAATGATTGTTGTCACCTTTTCAAGTTAGAGACATCGGTTTTTTGATTCCACAAACAATAATTTAAATGCTCTCAGTCTAAATGTATGTTTCTTTTTGTCATCCTCCCTCTCTCCATCCTTTTCCCTCCCTCCCTTTCTTTTCGTCCCTCTCTCATTCTTCTTTTTCCCTCTCCTCTCTCCCTTTCACTCTCTTGTCTGTCTGTCTGTCTGTCTCTGTCTCCCTCTCTCTCTCTCCCTCCCCCCTATTTTCTTGTCTTTCTTTTGACTCTACCTTACATAATGATAAACTTTGCTTTGATCATTCTGTGAAACACTTATTCCCCCACTTTTTTCTTGGATCCCAAGGAGTATGGGTAACATCTATTTTATTATATTTGTTAAAAGGGAAAGGCATTGCAAATGTTTATCAAACTGGCTAATAAAATGCATATGCCTCTTACTGCAGGTCGTATATCCCCACCCCACTCCCCGAAATGGGACATTTATTTCCTGTAGAGGAGTCAATGGCGCAAATGTAAAGGTAGCTATCTGCAGCTATTGTAATTTCAATTCTGGCCATACAAGCTTGAATTTGGAATTTCATCTTCGTTTATATCGTCATTATTGGAGAACACAGTCATATGTGCTTCTTTGCAGTTTTGCACATACAACCCTTTTCCCAGACGATGACGATATGTCCTGTTTGGATAATCTGGATTTGACAAGGGCATGAGATTCCAGGCTTAGGGAAGGAAATCAATTCTTTACAGTCTTTTGAAGTATGATAACAGGATAAATGGTGGCAGACTACGATTTAATTACAATGGATGCCATATTCAACATGATCGGATGAAATAAAAAAGATGTCCAACTACAATATAATAAGGGAAAAGAAATCTTCTGTATGTTTTTCCCTTGTTATGGGGAAACAATGAGGTTGCATTCAATGAAAGTGCGATGAACAAAAGTTCACACATGTATTGTGTTCTGACGACAATGTTTAGGCTTCCCAGATTTTACGCAACAAAAAAGTTGTTTATGACTTGCCTTAGTGGAAATTTGTAAAAGGTGCATGGGGAGAACAAGTTGTTACAAAAATGTAATGGGTTTGTCATGTAACATTATGTTATCATAACGATCGCTGAACGCCACTCTTTTGTTTTAGCTGTAAATCTGATGTTTCCACTTCAGAAAACACCGCAAGCAGCTTCAAATCAACGACTTCAAGCGGCTTGCGCGCAATCCGTGGAAGAAACTCAACATCAAACCACCCTTGCCTTCTAGTGCAATCAGCAGCAGCAACGGACATGGCACAGGCCTGCCACCAGAAGTTGTGGTCTTGGACTGATTCAAAGGTGACTGTCGCTTACCGTATTTGGGGAGTGTTTCCATGATTTATGGCATCTTATTGCGAAGAAGCCTATCTGTCTATCTGCCTGTCATTTTTTTCTGTGTGGATTACCGCCTCTAATGATCCCATTCGCTTTTATCTCGTATATTTTGGTGTTTTTTGTGTGTGTGTGCTTGTGATTGGGTTATGTGCATGTCTATGCGTACAAAATTGGCAAGTTAATTATATAAAGTTTTTCAGTATTTTTGGTTACAAGTCTAAGCTGTCACTGTTTTTTTTTGTAATATATTTTGAGATTAGCTAGGATTGCATTTTAAGTATTTTACCAAAACATCTTCTATGGATGGGAGCCTTTGGTGCTGCCAATTATTGAGTGCTTACAAAGACATTATTTACCAAAGATTATCTGCTTTTTAGCTTTCGAGCCGTACCGAAATATTTTCAGAAAAGGGTATGGAAATAGTAAATCAAAATGATATTTTATTTAACTTTCCTGAATAGATGGATAAAAAGTTAATTGATTAATGATTATAAATGCAAAATAATGAACACATTAGAATGGTTCGTTTGTATGTCAAAATCATTTATTCATGTTTAAAATAAAAATGGAACATCGGTGCTAATCCTGGAAATAAATCTTATTTTTCAGATTTTCCCATCTAAAGAGGAATACATGAGACTGAGTGAGAGAGAAAGAGAGAGAGAATTTGGGATCCTCCGATGTTGTAGTCTAGAGAGAAACAGCCAAGAGAAAATACTCATCAAAGCACAAGAGCCTTTGAGGCTTTGGCACTTTGCTCCCTGGGTACGTTTTTCTCTCCACTGGATTGAAACCAGAGTGGTTGACTTCAAGATGGAGAATTCAGTCAAAGCTATTGTTATTTTTTATTATAATCTCGATTGTGTGAGAGAACTTGCATGTTGTAGATTGTGTTTTTACTCTCCCTCTCTTACATTAAATAATGTTCATGTCATTGTCTTACTTTTTAAATTTTTATTTTCTACAAGTAAATTCTGTCATATGGGTGTTGACTGTGTTTTTTGTCTTATGTGTGTGAAGTCAAGGGAGGAAGAGAACATATTTTCAGATGTTTGTTTTAGTCCTGTATGTGAAAGAAAGTAAAGATTTATGTCAAGTTGGGGAATTGTGAAAAGCTTTTTTCCACACTGAGATATTAAATTTCTTGTAGAAATGAAGCAATACCATTGTATGTAAATAAACATTAACACATGAGCTATCATACATAGATGAATCGTACATTGTTTAATCATTTACTTTATTTCCCACATGCAGCCAGAAGAGTTTGGATGTTTGAAATCATTCACCATAAACAAAAGTAAAAAACTCAACGAAACCAAAATTTAAGAAAGGGATACAAAGAGATCTGCTTTGTTCTGAGAAATGAAAAAGAGACTGTTTTAAACCAATCTGCAATTTGCTTCAAATGAGTTAAAGCAATTTTGTCCAAGGAAGTTATTTTGTATTGAAATAAAGACATTATGGATAATAATGGTTTTCAGACTTGGAGTTTTTGTGTTTCCTCTGGCTTTGAATTATTTACAGGTTTTGTCACGATGATTTGTCTTTGTCTTAAAATAATAAATACAAAAGAACTAGTTGTTTCATCATATTCATTGTAGATACCATTGATAATCACAGGTTATGTGGGGAACCTTTTGTAGCATTTTGTCCTCCCCAATACATATTTACAAATTTAGCCCATTGCTGTCCAGGGCTCCTTGGGTTATTCTCCTTTGCTTTGAATCCATAGACAAACAACTTGTGCAAGATGTCGATTGTTACAATGAAGATATCATTGGTGTATTGATTGCACGAAGATGGCTTTACATAAACCGTTAGACTAAAGGCAGGATAGCTTTTCTTTCATTTGGCTTGGAATGTGGTGTTGGTTGGCAGGCGCTGCTCTTTCGTTTTAACTGCTATCAATTTTTTGGGTGTGTTTTCATAGTCCTGTTTCCTCTTATTATTTATACATTAAGATTACCGCAAATGGGTAATAGGGAAATATTCAAATAAACTAACAAAGAAACAAAGGAACAACCCAGAAATGGAATGGGAATATCGTCCACAGTATGTTTTGATTTCGTTTAGGTTATTAAGACTACTGAGATGTTGACAGTTTAGGTCACATTGCGACTTTCCTTTGGATTTGTTTCCCTCGTCAATCATGGTCAACTGATCTCATATAGGCATTGCACAATAACCTACAGGTCCTGGGCGTACTAGACAGCAATGGGTTAATCCTTGTAAAGTTTATCTAACTGTAAATGCATCTGGCTGGCTGCATATGGGATCAATCACCAGTTTTTGTTTATTCTCTTATTGTCACTAGTTGCATATACTTTTTAAGTGTCCATTATCACTCTCTCATGAAGGTAGCTTCCTCTACTTTCATATTTGATAGGTGGCACAATAAAGCTTCAATGTTTTGATGTATTGATGAGATGTTTAGAAATACACCATATATCTCAGATTGTCCTCAAAGCGAGAATCGCAAAATCAGCTTATGATGCATGAGGCAAATGGAGAATTGACAAAACTAGAGTGAGGAAGGTGTACATAAAGGGAACAAAAGATGTAAGATCTCATGGAAATGAAAGGGTGTGCCTTATGATTTTTCTTCTTCACTCATACTTTAGAATTATTACAATAGACGGGACCGACGCCCCCTTGTGCTATCTACTAAAATGAAGCATTGTTTGACCAATGAGAACACCGATTGACTTGAACAAGGTAAAAAAAGAGGAGAGCATAGACTTTAAAAAAGAAAAAAGAAAAAAAAAAAGAGAATCCGATAAGTAATCTGATAGAATTCAAAGGTCTGTCTAAAAGTAAAAAGGAAGGCGCTATGTTGTTTTATTTTCTCTATGTCTTTCTATTGAATTATTACTGTCAAGAGAACTTGGCATCTTTACTAGCCTCCTGGATATGCAGTTTGTGAAAGTAATCTAGATTTTTCAAAAGGTGTAGTTTATAAATTGATTAGATCAAAATATTCAAATCACAGAAAATTGTGATATGACAAGATACCACTTGACAACGATAAATAAAACCACTGATGACATGTAACAAAAGATGAGCTCATTTGTCATGTCCATTTGATGAATGATTTTTGTCCCTTCTTGCAAAGGTCATGTTATTTTCTGCTTTTTAGTCGAAAATGGTACATATAACATTGCATATCTGTAACCCGAACTCCCTACCACTCTTTTAGTGCTTATTCAATCTGCTACATTCAAATTGTTACTTTTTGAATTCATGCACACTTTGAAGCACTCAGGAACAACAATTTCAGATCCAGTGCAATGCTCATCAATCAAAACACTCTAGGTAGGTGGTGGGAAGGTCTTTTTAAGAAGACTTGTTATGTCTCGGGTAACGTTGGCTGTTTAAAATTGTTATGTCTCGGGTAACGTTGGCTGTTTAAAATTGAATATAAATGAAGAATTCTATGCAATGGAAATGTTAATTTTGTTGGTCAGTACAAATTCACTTGCTTCATGCATGCTTTTGATGAGTGTTCGAGTAATACCCTTGCTGACTGTTCATTTGCAAAATGAGAAAAATTTACCAGCCAGCACGGTGATAGATTAGAGGAGAGTTTCCTCAATGTGGTTTTTATTACTGACCTTGGGTTTCGAGTGCTTGATGATGGTGTCTTGCACTGGATTTAGTTGCGTTATTACACCTGAAATCAAAGATGGCATTGCCAGAACATTCCCCCTCACTATGGAATGAGTGGAGTTGCAAGGAAGCGCATCCATTCTCACTTCAAGGTAGCTGGACACTTAACAGAAGTGTTATCTGTATTTTGGAAAAGCTTGATACGTTGCTCCCAAGAGATTTAATAATTTCTCTTGACTTTGTAGTTTTTAACATTTTCATTGTCTTCTTCGTAATTGAAGACTTTTTTGGGGTTTTTTTTATTGGTCAATTTGAAACATATTTGCCTGTAGTAATGGAAGCTGAAAGTAATAACGGTCTTTTACATTATTTACAGATAGGTATTTCTCATAAGGTCATGGATGGTTGACTGGTGCTACCAGTCTACTTCTCTTTTCTTTTTTTAATTGTGTGAATTTGTATCTGAATTCACCCTGAGACGATCACACATTGTTAATATTGTATATTTCTTGAAATAAAACCCCTCCGCCCTCCCAATGGAAGTTATTTTTAAAATGATCCCAATTTCATAGTCTGTTTCCAAAAATTTAAGCGCCTTCTGAAGCTTTCACCACTTTGGTAAAAAAAAAAAAAAGGTTTTCTTACAATCTTTGTTTTTGTAGGAGAGCTTTTGTCTTAAGTTTGAATTTGTTAAAAATAAAAGTGAGAAAAGGCGTCTTGAAACTAAATTAATGTTTGGAATTGTTTATGAAGATGCGGAGGAATTTCCTGTTTTAATTCATTCTGCATTGTCCCTCAAAGCCTATGACATTCATTGTTTGATATTCCTGTACAAACATCGTTGATAATCAGAATGTTGATTCTCTCATGTACCATGTTACACCGAGTTCTGCATTGAATTTCACTCCTCCTTTTCGTTTTTTCCTTGTCACTCTCATTACGCTCAAGTCCTTATTTATGGTATGTGATTCATCAAGTCATACTTTTCATAACCTTGAAATTGTCGCACGGTTCGACATGAAATCTTAAATTTCGTATCAGAACATCAAGTGGAAAAAAGATCAGCAGATATGAAGTATTGTTCAAATAGAGAATGTGTTGTATAATTATTAATGGATCTTGTGTTAGCTCGACTGCCTTCTTTCCATACAAGTTGTGTTGATGTGAGATTGATTTTACAAACTCTACAGGATGCAAAGACAGTTTATGTTGCCACTGTCTTCTCCAGCATTATTTCCTCTAACCAATTTGTTTCCATTGTGGTATTTTTCTTTATTGAAAATTACAAGGATGAAAAAAAAAAAAGGAATAGTTTCAGAGTATGCGCCATGTATATCTGAAGGTAAAAATTATATTATATATACATATAAGTTTAAGATATACATTATACCAACCCTGCAATGATGTTTTTTCAACCGTTTTGCACAGCCTTTCTCTGTCATATGTTTTAAACAAAAAAATATTGTTCTTTTCACGAGAATCCAAATTGTGTCAAATTTTCATTTCCAAACTTATTTTCATGCCCTCCTCATTTTTATTATAGCTTAAATATAGGTTTGTTTGTTCTTTTTTTGTTATCTCTTTTATTTTCCCCATTTCTTGATTCTCAACCTATTGTCCAAGCCTGTACACTGGTGGCAGCTCAACCATTGACATCATAGACTTGTGATTACAATCCTTATGCCTCATGTGTGCTTGTCTTATGTGCTTTGGGTGAATGCAATTCATGGAAAATGAAGAGCACCGGGAGGGCAATTGAAACGGAGCAAGCCAGCGTTTCTTTGTGTAGCCTTAAAAATGATGCACACTAATGGAAGAAAGTGCATCCCATTGACATGAACAGTCTGTAAAGATTTCTTCATCCATTTTTGTTTGTTTGATCATTGATGTCGAAAGAAAGCTTCATTTTTCCTTATTTGATTAGTCATTTTAATGTGATTAGTGGAGTACTGGTGTTAGAGAATTCTTTTTCTTATTTGGTATGAGAAAATTAAACGATAATTTAGTTTCGAAAGTCCTGAAGACCTGTTATTTCACATCACTTTTGACTTGTGACTTATTTGTCTAATATACAAAATTCATCACAGTTTTACATGTTGTGTTTTTTTTGTTGTTTTTTTTTGTTTTCTTTGGAATGATCACCCTACTTCTACTTCTAGGTAATTTCTATTTCTGTTTAGAAAAGAAAAATACAATTTTTGCCATTTTATTTTTCTTATGAAGTTAGTGCAGTCAAACGGCAAAGGCTTCAAAATAATACTGAATTGTTTGCTGTTTATTTATTTGTTTTATTTTTTGCATATTTTTTATTTCATGTTCAGTGCTTTCATTTTAAGTTTTATTTTTGCCTTTACTAAGTTTCTCCCCTTCCTCTACTTTTTTTTTTCCTTTTCTTTTCTTTTCATAACTTTCTGCAGATTTGACTTCTGTTTTCACACACACAATTATCACCTCTCACATTTTCAATTATTTATTATATCATTGACATGTCATGCTACATTTTCTCTTGTCCTCATTTGTTTTTCAGTAATTTTTTTTCCAGATATGTTTTAAACTTGCATTGTGTATTGTATTATAATAAAATCTTTGAAATGTTTTCTCCGCTTCTATTAAAATTAATCATTTTCGTCATTATCTTGGTCATCACATGTGACTCGTAAGAATCTTTTGTCCAAAAAAGGACTTTTATTTTTCATAGTACTGTCACTTCTCTATGAATACGGTCATCTTTTGCCATCAATTCAGCGTGTATTAGTATTACGAGAGGGAGTCAAAAGGTAATGCAAGTTATTTCGTACTTTCCACAGCTTTGCATCAATTTTTATGACATTCAGCACAGAAGTACTTGCACATATACTCCTGAAGCCATCATATTAAAATTCAATTTTTGCTAATTTTTGTGTGTATGACGTCACATTAAAATGGCTGCCCCTTTAAAGGCCCATCAGAAGCAAAGAGCTGTAATTGACCATCAGTAACATCCATGAGTGACTTAAAAATGTTTACAAGGACCAAGTTCTAGATTTCAGGTGGGACAAACACAGAAGGTAAGAGGTGTTACCCAGATCTTTGGCAGGGAAGCATCGACCCGTTCGACCTTTGACCAATGTGAACATCAAGACAAAGACAGGAGAACTGACCAGGGCTGACAGGCGAATTTCACTTGATGAATTTGCAGTACGTCTAGGGGTTAGTTATGGAAGCGCACTTAACCTTGTTGAGTTACTTGGGTTTTCCAAAGTCTGAGCTCATTGTCTGAGGCAACTGACTGCTGTACTGAGCTCTTGGTGCTCAGCAGAGGGTGGGCGGTTGGCGGGCGCTACTGGTAGGCCTACTTCTTTTCCTCTCACTTGGTCTAGTTGTATTATTTTTGTTTTC
>JAUEKT010280271.1:0-11688 GCA_031762655.1 Doris verrucosa | reverse complement strand
TATCAGCCAGCTGGAATAAGATCTAGATGTAGATCTGGATCTAGATCTTAGTCCAGCTGGCTGATAACTCATTTCCACATGCACATTCTAGAGATTTAAATCTATATTTCTAGCTCTAGATTAAAAATATCTACTGACATCTCTGTGCCTTGGCTTTACCCTCGAGCCTCGCCTCGAGCTAAAAGTCTCATTAAACTTTAAAAGTGTAGTCGAAATGGGCACTCCTTAAGTTTGGTGGTCCCTATTTTATTGACACAGGAGACAGGGTGAAAAAGTTGCCAGATCTTCTAAGACGGAAGGGCCAAATCGGATCTTGAAAGGGGCCAAATTTTTAATGGTCCGTACGCGAAGACATAATTCTAATCGTACGGCAGTATCGTAGTATCGTCCCAACGGTGCCTAAAAACAAGAACGACACGAAACGAAAAACATCCGGAAATATGCTGTACGAATAAAATGATTTCTTTGAGTAGGGTCCGGTACGAGTAGCCACCACTATTCTCGAGAGACAGAGAGAGAGAGAGAGAGAGAGAGAGAGAGAGAAAGACAGAGAGATAGTAGTCTTGGCCAAAGACTTTAGTCTAAGCTATGAAATGGAAGATAAAGCCACGTTTCCGTTTGAGGTCTGCCGTACGAATACAATGCTTTCTTTGAGTACATATCGGTACGGTCCCATACGAGTAGCCATCACTATTCTCGTGGCTATCCGTAAGGCAGTATCGTCGTAACGTTGCTTCCGGTTACAGTAGAACACGGTTAAACCAAAATGTTCGGGACCGAAGTAATCAGTTCGGTTTAAACATATTTTGGTTTATCCTTTTGTGAGGGAAAGAGCCAAGAGGAGTGCCACAGACAAGTCAATCGCAACTGAGCTGGATGAGTATGCCGGGAGTGACTGTGACGACCCAAGACCACACAGTAGAGACTTGGATGGAATTGTATGGGTGTGTGTGTGGGTTTGTATATATGTGTGCGTTTGCGTGTGTGTATTGAGCAAACCAGAGGTATGGATAGGTTATATAAACCTATTTGACTACCATTTGATCTCATTTTCTGACTTTACTTAAAAACTTCACTTTTCAGCTTTACACTAGGCCCTACAGTCGGGTTCTTTCGGTTCAACCGTGTTGCGGTGAAATTCATTTCGGTTTATCGTTAGCAGCGTACCAAAGATAAAGAGGGAGAAAAAACGGGACTTCTGTCTCATTTCGGTTTAGCGCTATTTTCGGTTTACATGTGTTTGGTTTAAGTGTGTTCTAATTTATTTCAAACTACTGTTCTCATTTTTTTCCAAGTCACATATCAATGTCAAAATTTCCTAATTGTCTTTGATCAGTTTTTAGATCATTATTTAAAGTTATAGGCGGTGTTGTTAAGGGTGTCCCTCTTGCTTTTTTGTGGGGGTGTGTGAAGTAATATAGCATGGCTTTTTATTGTCGATCAAGATGGCTGTCACCTCTCGATTTTGATTCCTTGTGACTCAACAGATCGTCTTAGTTTGTTTCATTTGAGAGATGAAAGCGAACCATTTTACTTGAATTGTGAGTCCTGTGAACGAAAACCTCAGTTGTATGGCTGACCATTTTTGTGAATACCATAGTGTTTTGCATAGCAACAATATTTTACTTAGATTCCAGTTATCCGCAAATTGAGAGAAATTTACACTTTTCGTTATAAGAGAGGTCGCCAGTATAGACAGTAATGCCAAGGGGACCACCTCTTCAGCCATCTGGTTATGTGAGCTTACTACTGACTTCGATCAATTCAGAGCCTCTGTTTATGTTGGGATTTTTTTCCAATACTTTGTTATTATTTCTTCACGAACTGCTCAAAAATTGCAGTTTTTAGTCAGCCGATTGAAGAAACATTTTTGACATGAACCTTTGTCAGGGCACTGCTGTGACCTGATAAACCCTTGAAAGATGAAATGGCTGGCTGTAAACACTTATTCTAATCTTCTGATGGATTTTAGGATATTATAGTTTTATGAAAATGCAGTTTTTAATATGGACGACTCTTGGTGCAAAGGAAAACCCAGTACATTAAAAGGAATCTGTTGTTTTTTTTGCTCAGGCAACTACGTTTTTTTAAAGAAAAAATGTTGTATACGTAAAATTACTATTTGTTGTGTTACACTTTCTTTCATTTCCAGGCAAAGTCAAAGTCGAGAAGTTGCCTCTTTACGCACAAGGAATGTTGAACTGGAAGGAGATGTTGAGAGAGTAAGGAGACAACTAACCAGTGAAAGATTTGAAAGGTTTGTCTTATGCTACTTCCTTTTCATGAGAATCGACTTACAGGAAAATATATATGTAAGGCCTATATGCCTTATACTTATTCGCATTTTATCAAGAATTAACTGAAAAGGGGTTGCAAATGCATTAAAGGCTGAAATGGCGTTGTAAGAAATGTGTAAGGCCTTGCAAGGTCTAAGGATTGAGTTAGTTCTTGCTTTTTTGAAAGTTTTATTAGCAGTGCACCTGGTACCCGTCAATGTCCGATAAAAACTTATAGAAAGAACGTTGTGCACTTCGATTAGTACACATTTGTTACTGCTCTATTATCATTATAATCACCAGCATTATCTGCATCATGATCATCATCATTATCATTCTTTGTCATCGTCATCATCTTCATCATTGTCATCATTATCATCATTCATCTTCATCATTGTCATCATCATCATCATTCATCATCATAATTTATCGGCATCATCATCATCATCACCATCACCATCACCACCACCACCACCACCACACATACAACTCGCTTCCACCGCCCCACCCACCTCTGCCCCTCCGCAGGGAGCGAGTGGTCCAGGAGCTGCGACGCAACGGCATCCAGCCGCCAGTCATGATCTCGGACTACGCCGGCAGTCGCAGCTACAGCCCCCACTCCAGGTCCCGCAGTCCCGGCCGCTCCTACAGCCCCAGCACCAGGCCAAGGTCGAGGTCGCGCTCAAGGTCCCCGGGAGTGAGGTAGGCATGCCAGGGATTCAGTGTGGATTTATCAGGGATGGGGTTCCTCCCATGTGAACAGCTGAAATCCTCGGAAATTGGCCTCGTGTGCCTAGTAAATCCAGCTTAAAAAATCATCAGCCGAACCGAGGAAGAAGCAATTGGCCACAGTCTCTAATAATGCGAAGAAGTCTCTCAATATCAGTCATTGATTCAGGGCTTTAATAGTTGCATGCCAGCTATTATCTTTTCTTGTGACATAAGTGTTTGGGTTAAAACGATGTTTTTATATATTACATATCACTGGTCTAGAGCAAAATTGTTTTAAATCATGATGCATGTGTTGGACTTACAACAATTTTGCTCTAGACCATCGTTATATAATACTATAGAATCTCCGCGCTACATCTGTCAGACCTGAAAGAAACCTCTCGTGGGATAGTAAGTAAAAAGTAAAGTTCCTTCTAGGCCTAGACAGACCCATAGAACCGGAGCGTATCCCGGTTTCAGTAGCGTTAAGCGGAACGGATGATACAAGATTATCCCCTGGACAGGACGCTAGTCTATCGCAGGCTTTACTCCCCAGCCCTTGCTGATACTCATTTACACCTGAGTCGAGTGAAGCAATTGGAGTGAATTTTCTTGCTCAAGGAAAATACACGATGCCCGTGGCGGTATTCGAACCTGGTACCTCTTGGTCACCAGCCGATGCTCTAACCACTGAGCGACTGTGCCTCTTTTTCACACTCAGAAGTCAAACCCATTTCACACTTCAACTTTACCTTGACTTTACTACCAAAGCATGAATTCATCTAAACCACCATTCCCGTTTCATATAGGGGTGTATGACAACTGGTAAGATTAAACAAGTGCCCGGCAATGAAAGTAAATAAATAAATGAATATATATCTGGAAATCCACCAGAGATCTAATCCAGAAAAAAAAGCTCCTCAAAACTTAGGAAGATGAGAAACTATAAACTCATATCACAACCCACTGCCAACGTCTGTTTGATGACACATCATTTGTTTCCAACACAATGACTGAAGACACCAGTAAATAAGCTATGCCTTTAACTAAACAAACAAAAAACGCGATATCCAACAAAGCACAACCATTATTAGAACAAGATAATTGACACTGATATGTATGTCGTGTAAATAGCGAATAGCCTCATGCTACAGATCTGGCGGGGCTTCACTCCGTGGAGCAAGTAAGTAGTGCAGACGGGGAATGGAGTGAAGCCTTGACGGGGGGGGGTAATAAATACTGGAAATGAACGTATGGAACATAACCTGCGACAAATTAAAGAAAAATAAAAAAGTTGGCTGTCACATGATAGGCTAGGAATGGAAGTCACTGGAAGTTTGTTTTATGTACAGATTAGGAATGGAAATTAAGTGGATGGAGAGCGGACACAGACAAACTTGACTTTGCCCTTCCAGTCATCTTTCTTTGACGAGGCTTACAAATTATGATGAGACTGAGTGACCAGGCCGGAAGGATCCAGAATGGCCACTAACACCAAGCAGGCATCTGTCTGCCGTCAGACAAAACCGTCTGGCCTGCGTGAGTGGGAAAGCCTGACTGAGCCTTTCGGGTTGAGATTTACCGGCTGCTGACCGCGTGTGAGCATCAGGCACCCAGCAATCAGAGCTCTATGGAAAGCAAGTAAGTCGCTGGAAATAGAGACCTGCCGTGGTGTTTTAAGGAGAAATCAGGACACCCAGAAAGAAAAAAATCAGTATTTGAGGGGGGGGGAAATCAGGATCAACTAATATAATGAAGAATGTAATAAATAAAAAATCAGTAATTTTAAAATCAATGTCAAAAGAATCAGGATATCTGCTCTATACGTCTCATAAAAAAAATCAGATCAGGATAAGTGGCAAGTCTGGAAATAGGCGAGATGTCTAGCACAGGTAGAGAAAGCAAATTCCTGGCAATTAGCGTCAAACAGCCGTCAAAGGGACAGCAAACCTTCACTGCAGCTGTACAGACGGAGCAAGTCCGTGATTGAACAAGATGTTCCTACTATCGCATGCCATAAGCACTAATAAATAGTTGAGAAAACTATCAGAAGCCTGGAACAGAAAGAAGAAAAGTGCATAGAGATAAAAAGTCTTAACGTATGAGGGATCAATTAGCATAGTAAGTTGAGTTAGAATAGTTTTGCTTCCTTTTCGTGACAAGGCAAAAGGTGCCAACAAGAAGTCAGGACGTTGATCAAGTGCCCGCAGAGAATGTTTACGCCCTGTCTCATGCATCTTTCTCCTTTCTGTCCTTGCAGGGTTCAAAGAGTGCTTTGCCTTTTACTTATCACCTGTCGAGTTGCATTTTGCCTCACTGTTTGTAGTCTAGAAGGCATGGTAAGTAGTAGTAAAGTTCCTTCTAGGCCTAGACAGACCCATAGAGCCGGAGATTATTCCGGTTTCAGTAGCGTTCAGTGGAACAAATGATACAAGATCATCCCCTAGACAGGACGCTAGTCTATCGCAGGCTTTACTCCCAGCCCTTGCTGGTACTCATTTCCACCTGAGTTGAGTGAAGCAATTGGAATAAGTTTTCTTGCTCAAGGAAAATAAATGATGCCCGCAGCGGGATTCGAACCCGGTACCTCTTGGTCACCAGTCCGATGCTCTAACTACTGAGCCATCATGCCTGGCATAATTATGTTTAAAAAGAAATATCTTTCGCATTTAGTTTTCTGCCAACTACCACTACCCTCGTACAACCATCATACGTATGCACAACCAGAATACAGTCATTAACCTGGAGCATATCTTTTAAGAAAATATCTTTCACATTTGATTTTCGTCAACGTCCGCTACCAACCGTCACTAGCCTCACAACACAACCGATGTAAACGTGCACAGACAAAGATAACAAACTCCTTGGTCCGGAAATCACCACCGTCATCCCACCACGATGAGCTCAAGAAACAAGGCCGCCTCACAACCACGGGACAAAGCCTCCTGTCACAAACTCAGGCAGCTCAAAGCAGGGGAAGCGTCGGTCGGCATCCATTCTTAACACAGGTAGATGACACCTTTGGTTTCATTGGATCCAGATGGAAAGAAACGGTGGTGGCAGCAATAACAACAACAGCAGCAGCAGCAGCAGCAGCAGCAACAACGGCAGCAGACATGAATTCCCTTGTGCTAAAACTCGGCAAGTGCCAAGAGAAAAGAATAATAGTAAAAAAAAACAACCCCAAACGCCCGGAAGGCCTGGAGCATAAGCACCCGTCGCTACACGCGTCTTTACACACAGTCTTCCAGGGACATGAGCAGGGGGTTGACGTACTCAAATCCATCAAACTCGGACTGGTCGATTTCGCTGATGCTTTTGCTGTGGGAAGAAAAAACAGTAGAGTATGTCAGACAACTAATATTTAGTAAGAAACAAGTGTCAGGCCGCTACAAGCAAATTTTTAAAGCATACGCTCTTTTAAGTGATGGCAGCAAGAGTGGGTGCAGGCTGGTTTTTACAAAGATAAAAAAAAGATAAAAGAAGATAAGATGGATTTATAGTCCGTATCCCCGCACAATGCAGGCTCACCGACTGTGCATCATTTTATCTCCCAGCATTTAATTCCAAAATCCTTCTCAACTCCCAGAGGAGCAAATGTGTAGCGGTCTGGGAAAATCATGGAATTGTCTCCAAAGTCACTTTTCAAAGTTTTAATTGTTTCTTAAACTAAAGAATCTGCTGACTAATGCAGTTTTTAAATTTTTCAATTATCTCTTCAACTTTTTTTTTATGAATTTTTTAAAATGCCATGTGAACAACTATCAAAACTGAGAAAATGGCCTTTAAAGATCGACGAACTTGAAATTCAACTTTCGACCAAGCCTCACAAACTAATTATTTTGTGAATAAACAAGATATTGTTTACTTTGATAATTTCAGAGATGAGAGATGAATCAATTTTGTTCCCAGAACAATCACAACACCTAAATCTACAGTTTTCGCCCAAATCAGCATTATCGGCCTATATCTCGATAACAGGCTTGCCGACAATTCCGTGCTTTTCCCAGACCGCCACACATACAGTAGAGCAGCATGCTAGACCCATCATACTAGGATTCTGACAAGATCTTTCTCTGCCTATAGCTGGGTACTCATCTACACCTGAGTTCCTTCTAGTTCAATTCTAGGCCTTGAAAGACCCAAAGAGCCGGAACTTATCTCGGTTTCTATAGCGTAAAGCGGAAGAGATGATACAAGAGCCGTGCTTACGGGTCATCAGGGGTGAGGCGCACGGGCTCGTTGGTGAAGGCGGGGTCAAAGTGCTCCAGGTCGCGCTCGTGGCGGATGAGGGGCTTGTAAGGGGGGATGATCTGCTTCTTCTCCAGCAGGTCCCAGTCGATGGGCCGGAAGAACGGGTGCGACTGGATGTCTGTGAAGCCTGTCTGGGGGTGGCAGCCAATACGCTCTGCTGGGGCCTGTGGGGGGATGAGGAAATTTAATGGGCACCGCAGTGAAGAAAGCGCTGTTTGGTCATTGGAAAGTTACCATCCCAGTATTAATCTTTTAGGATACAGCAAGGCAAGGTGGGAAGGAGACAATTGAATAGAAAGTTACTAGTGAAGTAGATCTGCCAGCAGAAAGTGTACAGTGCAAACCTCAGATGCCAAAGTAAAGTAAAGTAAAGTGACCATTTATATAGCGCCTATTGCCAGTATTACGCTAGCCTGTAGGCGCTTTACAATCATATTTTACTCCCCTAGCCAACAGCAACATAGAACATAGAGGACGAGACTTGCAGCCTGTTAGGCGTGATATAGTTTTGTAGACAAACACAGTGCTGTCATTAACGGCCAGGTACTCATTACACCTGAGTGAAGTGGCAATTGGAGCTATTTTCTTGCTCAAGGAAAATACACGATAGCCACTGCAGGGATTCGAACCCGGTGTCTCTCGGTCACCAGTCCGACGCTCTAACCGCTCAGCCACCGTGCCTCCAGATCCTTTAAAATTTTCTTTCATTACGGAAATCAGACGGAGGGTTTTTGTTTTCCTCTTAATGTTTTGTACAATCGTGTCAAATGAATCAAATAGACAAAGCAACACAAAGCGTTGATTCTCATGATCTCCCTTTCATGCACACTTTGTGGTGGAGCTGGAGAATTTTTTTTTTACAAGTTTAATTCTGGCAGCTCAAATCTTTCAATGCTTATATTTCATGTGAGGAGGATTAGACGACTGATTATTTGGCCATACATCTGTTACACTTAGCTTAACAATCGCAGAACACACATCCACAAAACACAGAGTTCATCGATAAAACTACCACCATAGTCACAGTTATAAGATGTACAGAAAGGGGTTTTCAATGACTTCTCAAAGATGCCCATTGTTCATGTCCTTCTCAAACTGTTCCCACTTTAGGCCCAGACTAGGCAAAAGGTTTTTTACTGCGTTTGTATTTCATAGTTTGAACATTTATGAGAAATGAACTTTTTACATTTGAAACGATCAACAGGGCAATAGGTTTCAAGCATGTCAACAAGATTTTCAGGGGCTGCTTTGTTTAGAGATAGAAGCAGTTTTTAAAATCAGATGTGGTAAAGCTATCATCTAGCCATCTCGGTCTTGCTTCCATAGGGAATTGGGGCTGTCAATGTGGCAGACTTCTTTGGCTTCCATTTCACTCCTATCCTTGCCCTTCTTTGAATGATTTTCTGCCATTTACATTGCATCTGCGTACAATTCTTTTCTTTTCTTTTAAAGGTGATACACATTTCTTTTCGAAAATTGGAATACATCAAAAATGTTATCCACTGTCACGGAATTCAAAAAATGAGGTTTCCACACCAACGAAGTCTTACCTTATTAAGAAATCCCTTAAGCAGAGAGGCAGCTTTGACAGACAGGGACCTGGGTATCCTGATGGGCTTCTCCAGAATGACTGCAAGGATTGGACGAATGGGCAAAGAAAATGTGAAAAAAATACATGCCTTAATAAATCATCATAATAATTACTTTATTACCTAAATAAAACACATGAAGCCCCTACAGAAATGGCTTGTTCGATTTGTTTCTTTGAAATGTACTCTCTAGTGGCTCCAAGCATACTTTAAGATCTTGGAAACTTATAGTGTTCATCCAAAATACTTTGAAGACCTTTCTTAAATATTCATTTTGAAAACTTCCCAACGGTACAATATGCCCTGTGTGATTTTCCACCAACGGACCCCAAAAGCTCCAATGCCAAAACTCACTCTGGAAGAGGTAGTCCTCCGTGTTTTGATCGGGGTTATCCGCGTTGCCGACGGCATCAAAGGGAGAGCGGCCCGCTAGCATCTCGTAGAGCAGCACGCCCAGCGCCCACCAGTCCACGCTGAAATCTGTGAGTGCAAAGAAGGGATAAAAACGGTCAAACGACATAGGTCAACCAGATGGGGAAAATGGATTTCCTAGGCACAAACATGTCATCGCCTGGAAATACTACTGCTGAAAGTCAATTTTTCTCGATTTTGAGGTATTTGAACCTGAGAATGATTGGGGGTTGGCGCATTATTTGACAAAATCTCATGCAGATGGCTACTTTAATAGTGTATGAGCCATGAGAAGTTAAAGATATACAAGCTAAAACGGGAAAGCTACGAAGGTTTTTTTAATTTTCCTGAAACCAACCTTTTCTGGCTTACGGCAATAGTATTTCCAAGCTGCAATGTATCCATACTGAAAGAAAACATCCTAATGAGAGAACTACAAGGTCTTTTCCAACATCTCAGTAACACCTGTCCATTTTCACCCCCCCTTTGCCTCCTCTTCTTCAATCTAAAAGACACGTTGAAAGAGCTTCATAAAGCCACGATTAGTTTAGGTTTGACGGTCCGTGGCAAACTCCATTTGACCTTATTATATAACTTGTGCCTTATTAGAATCCTTACAGCAGAGCTTCCTACCTCGACTGACTACTTTGTGGAATTGCAAACATAAAAATGAGGAATTTGGCATCAAAATGAGGAATCAACTTATCGGATAGACAGAGTGCGTCATCTTTCCCAGACAAGGGTTGTCACAATCATTTTTAGCAGCATTAGATTTGAATGCCTTATTATTCCCCAATTTACTCAAAACTGCGTCTAACAGGAAGTCAAGATGCACAGATGGCTTTGCGTCTAGCATTCCCACCATTTACTCGTAATACACTTTTGCTTTCATTTCCAAAACTCTGGAAACGTGGAATTTTAAACCGGGAATGCGCAATTGCAGAATGAACGGTTGTGTTGTGAGTAGTGATTCCACAAAATGCCGAGTGGTAGGAAGCCCTGCTGTGGCCTATGACAACATTTCGTTGAATTCATTTCAAATTTGACTCTCCTCTTCCATCACATGCAGTGGCCTAACACCAAACAGCACAGTAAAGAGCAAATTGCAACTGTACAAGCAACATCCTCTAAAGGCCAATAAGAATGTGTGAAAAATGATCATTATCTACCGATATTCATAAATCACAATATTGTCATGACGAAAGGCTATGTGGCAATCTTTCCCATTTAGATAGGTAAAAAACTTAGAAACAATTCTGTTCCCCGAGATTTCTTTCCACTTTACTCTGGTTCCCGATTACCCATGTTCCCGATTAGATTAGAGAGGGTCGGTCCACTGCATGTGAAATACATTGTAAAATTTTCGAATCCATCAAATCATGACTCTGGCACATACATGCGTGTTATCTTCTCACTAACTTAAAACATTCCCAAATGAAAAGAACAGAATACGGAAAGCAGTCTCATCAAGGCAGTCCAGTTAATGCTATCGCAACTGAACGAGGCTGCACGTAATGAAAGGAAGTCACCCATGCAAGGACTCATGCAGTTGTCAAGGAGGCAACACGATCATGGAAGACATGATGTGGTTTCACACGAGTTAAACGTGTTTGAAATTAGATTAAACATATTGTGTGTGGATCTGACAACACCTGTCATAGAAGGAAAGAAGGGGGAAGGGGAGCTTTTGACGGAACACATTTTCTTCTATGGCTGGTTTTGTCAAATCCACAATCAATGAATCTCCAGCGGAAAATCTCAAAATATATCTGTAATATAATATATATAAAACATGATTTTTGTATGTATATAATACTATTGAATACTGATATTTCTTGCAATATTTCTGTAATATATTGAGGACTGCATGCACAAATGGGAGAACTGCAAAAATTGAAAGTCTTCATAATGCTGAGTCTAGAGCAAAATTGTGGTCAGTCCATAATAAATGTGTTGGACTTACAACAATAAGAATTCTAGGTCACATGGACCTTCATTTTCATGTGAAAAAATTTTGAGTTTATAATCTTAATAAGCATTGAAATTATTTCTAAATAACAAGGCAAAGACAGAAAGGCATACTTTTCAAAACAACAAAACCACGCTGGTAGATATCCAGTCCTTGCAAGCAGCCACCAATTAATCAGATATAAACCCTTGCGTTTGTCTTAACATTGGATAAAGACTTTAGCGAAAGCGGTCGACTGAGTCTTGTTTGCTTTAAAAAGAAGTGACCTTGTAGGCAGCGCATGGTGACCTCATTGTAGAAAGAGAGGAAAAAGATTCAAGACAAAAGGAGAAGAAAGAGAGAAAGAATGAGAGAGAGAGAATGACAATGAGAGAAAAAGAAAGAGAAAGAGGGAGAGAGGGAGAGAAAGAAAGCGAGAGAGAGAGAGAGAGAGAGAGAGAGAGAGAGAGAGAGAGAGAGAGAGAGAGAGAGAGAGAGA
>JAUEKT010280160.1:0-11688 GCA_031762655.1 Doris verrucosa | reverse complement strand
GAAGAAGAAGAAGAAGAAGAAGAAGAAGAAGAAGAAGAAGAAGAAGAAGGAGGAGGAGGAGGAGGAGGAGGAGGAGGTCGGAGGGGGATAAGAAGAAGGAGGAGGAGGAGGAGGAGGAAGCATAAGAAGAAGAAGCAGAAGGAGGAGGAGGAGGAAAAGAAGAGGGAGGAAAATAGAAAAAAGTGGTCGAAGAGGAAGGAATGATGAGAAAACAAAGGAGATGAATGAGGAAAAATTCAAAGGGAGCAGTAAAAGAAAACTCATTTTAAAAACTTCAAACGCTAATATGGTGTAAAAATATACATTCGTTCTGGCCTCAACTTTCCACGCTAAACATCAAATTCTATTCCCCTTCAGGAGTTCAACCTACTGGCAGGAGCCGGAGTCATGCTGCTGGCTTCAACCGGAGTGCAGACCGTTGCCCCCCTCTTCTTTGGCAAGGTGGTAGACGCCGCTCTTCACAGCATGGGTAAGCTCTTGCACTCATTCTAAAAGCTCACCTTAGACTTGCATAAAAAACATCAGCATTTCAACCCTCTCCTCCCCCCTCTCTCAACCCTGACCCTCCCTTAGTGGCCATAAAAAAGTTCAGGAAATTTTACAAGCCTCTTGTGACACCTCTGGGTATTATATCATTGTGTCGTTCTCTAAACATATAACTACAATGTTATCTCAATTTCATTTTTTGCACCAATTTAAACTATAGCGGATGCAGCAGCATTTTGAAAAGTCCGAAAACTTCAGAGTGAAGAAGATGCATCTTCGTATGACGTAATTCAATTGTAAAAGAAAGTAAACTATGTCTTTTGGTGCTGTAAATTTACTTTTCAGAATAGTACTGCATCTTTAGAAACAATACTGTAGTTACGGTACTTATCTTTGTCGAGATAACAACAAATAATAACTGACTAGCTGAACCCGCTGCTCAATGAGCAGGTTATTTTTAAATGTACACATTATTTATTACATGTAGGTCCCTATAATATATCAAAATATAAAATAACAGATAAATTGGAAATCTGGATTTATACTTCTACTTCTAGCTCTAGAGCTAGATCTGGACATTCTATACAGATTCTAGATTGAGTCTAACTCTAGATCTAGATTCTAAATGTACAGATTTAGATTCCAGACGTAGATTCTAGACCTAGATCTAGATCTAGAGTAATGAATGGGCCTCCCGACCGCATGCCCTAGTCGGCATACTGGCTAAGTTTTTCTGTTGAGTTACCTAGATCTGGATCTACCTGTCTCGCCTTGCCCTTGGCGAGTATTTTTTAAAGTCTTGAATGGAAAAAAACGTTTTCTCTTTGGCATTTTGTTTCGATCGATGCAAATGTTGATGAGCTTGTATTCTTCGAAGTTTCGTTGTCGATTGTCGAACACACTCTTCTAGCCTAGTGAAAGACGCGCTAATCCAAGGAGATTATTTATTTATTAGATAAGCTCCTTGTCCTTGCGCTAATCGAATCAGATGCACAATTGCGCATATTTGCATTAATGACAGGTCAAATCAGAATAGCCTAATACACGGCAGATTTTTTATCATGAATTTAGGAGAAAACCGCATGTAAATGGGTGCAGTATAAACAGAGGAGATAACTGCACAGTATCAAGCTTACCGCTCTTATTTATATAGATATTAGGCCCTGAGATCACCAGCAAGGTGGACAGGGTTCACTCCAAAGAAACAAACAAACAAACAAATATAGATATTAGGATATTCCATTTTATTCCAATACTTTTGTCTTATCTTTGATGATCCTATTATTAATATGTTTTACTTCTTAACAATAAATGAAGTAGTCAAATGATCTGGCTGTGTAAGGGTTATAATGAGTGCTTTACATCTATTGTTTCAATACAGTGGAACCTGTTTAGTCGGAAAATCTCTGTGGCTTGTAAATCTTTCCGAGTTGCCTTTGGACCCCAGGATTTTTATTTTCCTTCATCTTTTCAAATTATTTAAATCCCTCTGCCGCATATGAGTCAATGTTTGCTGGCTTTAGCCGACCGTGTCATCAAAATCGAGTTTTTTCAGATGGCCTTACTGGCAGATCAATTTTATGGCTGGCAAATACACATCACCACCGGTGTGGTAAATTAGTGACTGAGGAATGATAGTTCCAAATATAGAATATTGAAGAAAGTCTTATATTATGATATTTAATAATATACTTTGCCCGCAGGGACAGGATTTAATCTAGACTAAATG
The DNA here is from genome assembly GCA_031762655.1 of Doris verrucosa. NCBI lineage: Eukaryota > Metazoa > Mollusca > Gastropoda > Nudibranchia > Dorididae > Doris > Doris verrucosa. The sequence continues at coordinate 9,473 of JAUEKT010280160.1, read as the reverse complement.
TATTGGAGAATTGTTTACATAATAACAGTAACTCAGATTTTGATTGAAGTGTAGATTGAATTTGAATTCAATATCATATGTGTGGCAATTTGCAAAAACCCATCACATGGGTCAACATTTACTATTCGACTTCTTTGGTTCATGTGATAGAGGAATCTTTCCTGGTCATTTTGCTTTTTATTTGAAGCAGATATCTCTTACCGTTGATGAGTTATGGCACTTTCAAGCAACATTTTGCAAACACTGTGAAGTTGAGAAAATGGCCTTTAAAGTTGGCTTTTCATTTTCAAGACAGATAGACAAAATCATCCTGACGCTAGGTGTAGATTTTAACTATGAATGATAAATTTGCCTATTATTTAGCATTACTTCAATAATCTAGATATATAGATCTATCTCCTTTAAAAGTTAAAAGTACTTAGATAATATAGTAGCTAGATCTTGGGGTACTTGAATGACGATCTAGATCTAGTCGGAAATCTCACCTTAGATCTCTAGATCTAGATCTAGAGAGATCTAGACCTATCAGTGTTCAATTAGCTTTGATGCAAATTTTTTCATCTGAACTAGAACTAGAACCTTGTCTTTTATCATCACCTTGATCAAAATAATTGACAATTTTATCTTTGTAGACACCCGAGTCTCCTTTATTCAAGAGCGAGCTAGATCTAGATCTACTATAAAAGCGGCTGAATTCGACATGGGCACAACCATTTTGAAAAAGGATGGAGCCGTGTCAAGAATGTACACAGTTAGTCTATGGATTTTCAACTCAAATTGAATAGATGTTAGATCTAATAGAATTAATATGGTAGAGTAGTTCCTGACCTTTAAATTGATATATAGAACATGATGAGTATTGTATTGAATGAACGATTGAAAATCGTCAGTAAACAAAGAGATGTTTATGCATGAAACCTCAATCATTTCAGTATAAAAGCCAATTTCACCGATATGACAGTACCTGATTTAAAGACCAATTTAAAGTATTTCTAGGCATTTGTTTGCAATGCAATTTTTATCAAAGAAACTCGAAAAGATAACATGCTGACGTTAAAATGTCATTTTTCCCTAAATTTTAATTTTTACCTTTAAGTGTCATTTTCTCAAAACCTACCTGTGCGACTTCCGACGGGTTTTGGCAAATTGCCACACATATGATAAGTTTAGTACAAATGATTTAATAAAAAATGTATAGGTGTGAACTAGTCGTGTGGCAGTGGGGGCTGGCTTTTACCTTTTGAACACTTTCATACTATTCGTTACAGTCTTTGTCATGTTGGTTTTCATCGTGGTAGTCATTCGTCGTTGATAAAGCGTACTAGTGTAAGCAACTCTTCTTTTTTAATTCACTTACACTAGTGTGTGCTATCAGCAACAAATTGTTATTAACCACTTGCAGATGGGTTTACAAAAATAGATTTATTGTCCATATCCACAGATCCACAGACTGTACATCATTTATCCCTCAGCAGGCCATTTCATTTAAAAGTCCTTTTCAACTCCCCAAGGATCGTGTAGTATCGCTTTAAGATGCTTCATAACAGCATTCTGACAAGATTGTTCTTTGCCGAAAGCTAGATACTCAATTATATCTTAGTAGAATGAAGTAACTGGAGTTAGTTATTGTCTTACCCAAGAAAAATATGCGATGGTCATGGATAAGGCTTGAATACGTTGGCCGCTACCTCTCATTCAGCAGTCCAATGCCCCAAGCAGTCAGCATCATTCCTCAAAATTCATTGTTTCTATCTCTTATCTAAGCTTACTATTGATATACTACCAAAGTGGTAAATCTTAACCACTGTTACAATAATATTCTACGATATATACTTGACTTTCTTTACTTACCATTCATTGTAAATATAGTTGGGGTTTTTTTTCCCAATATTTGTACTATTGTAAAAATGGATTTATAGTCGGTATCCCCGCAGAATGCAGGTTAACAAATTAAACATCATTTATCCCCCCAGCAGGCCATTCCATTCCAAAACCTTTCTCAACTCCCTGAGAAACATAGCAGCCTGTTAGGCAAATCATACCAGCACTTTGACAAGATCTTTCTCTGCCTATAGCTGGGTGCTCATCTATACCTGAGTGTATGTGTTTAGCAGTGTTGGTATGCTAGATTTGCTTGCATTTCAATGCTGTCAGCCAGGAAAGCAAATTTGCTCCCTCAGGAATACAGATGCTTTTGAATTAAATTGATTTGAAATTAATGGAATGTATTGAAACCGTTAAAAGCCTTATTATGTTTGTATCTGACTTTTTTTTTCAGTCATTTCTCTGATTATGTTGTGTGGCCAAGGTGCCATGATGAACAGATATTTTCAACATACACCAGGAATAACGGCTAAGGTTTGTTTGTTGCTTGTTTTTATTTAGATCATATTTACAATGCCATGTTAATACGAATTGCTTGTCTTGACTTTCTAACTGTTTGAAGCCAATGATATGCATCAAAGGGAAATGGATTTCAGGTCAATGACAGTGGTGTCTTTCGTGGATAAAAAGTGTATCTTAGGTTAGTTTTTCTTTTCCTGCTTTGTAAATACAGCACTTAAATGATGACAGAATGATTTTATGTCAGGAAATAAAGGGATATATTTTCTTTGAGGATATGTAAAAATCAAATATCTTTTTTAGTGATGTTATCTTCTCTTATTTATCTGTGTAATATTCCAGAAAACTTGTATGCAATTTCATTGCATTATTTTTCTCCACCAGCCTGACTCAAAAGTATTCACAGCAGGGGTGTGGACTTACCACTTTGGTTATGACAATAAAGGCTGGCCCAGCATGGAGAGAGCAGCAGAGATGATAAATAATACAGGTGATGTTTCTGAAAGTAAAATGTCTCACTTTTATCACCCAACCCTTAGCTTCAGTGTTTTTATTTAGTAAGCAAATGTTGATGTCAAACTTGAAGGGTTACATTAAGAAGTAATTTCCTTCACTTAATGGTGAATGTCATTAAAAAAAAAAATTTTAAAAATAATTTAAGTTCAGTCTCATGAATTACAAATGTACACAAAGTACACAAAGTATGAATGCCAAAAATTATTTTGTAAAAACTTCAAAGACTAAAGCTGCATTAAGCCACAATATGCTCCTGTAGGCTTTATTCTCATCTGTAAAAATAAGCATGTCCCTATTACTCGACAATACAATATTGTGTGGAAATCGCTTTTGCCTTCTTCTCAGAGGTGGATGTTCTTACTCTGCTTGAAAGCGATGCATCAAAGATGTTTCTGGGAAATAATGATCTTGCTGACTGGTTAGCAGAAAAGCTGCAGATGTATGTGGATTTTGGTCCATCCACAAAAGATCATACATATGGGTAAGGTGGATTCATGTGTCCTATCTTAGGTCAAGTGTAAGCTCTTTGATTTTTCAACACATGAAGTAATTATGGATGTATTATGAATACTTTGATACTGATGGAACACTCAGAAGAAGTCGGACAAGACGAAAGTTAAGCACTACGTTTTATAAATTAAAGAATATTATGATTTTTTTTTCTGGCTCTTTGTACCCCTAAGTTCTTAAAAATGTTCTACATTGCTGCCTTAAAATAATACTCGTATTAAAAATAATGGGGTTTGTTGATATTTCTTCCTTCAAATTCCTAGAACAATGCATATTCCATGATGCCAAGCTGAGATCACACACTGCATTCCTGCATTTTGACACCGATGTTTGATTAAATTCTTGTTCAATGTCTTAAATAACTGAAATACAGTTTTTCCTTCTTTTTTCTTCTTACTTAAGAAATAATTATTCTCAGATGGCTGTAAGAAAAAAAAAAGGTCTGATCATACTCTGGTTTCAATGAGAGAAAAAGTGGTTGCCACATGCCTAGGCACTGTCATCAACATGCTTCTAGCCATTTCAACAGGATTTGCCTTTTTTTGGCCAAATGAGTGAGACTAATAATTTCATAGCCCAAGGATGGACCGTGAGAGCTCAAATCCAACTTCTCTGTGTCACTATGCAATGCCTTCACCGTTAGGCCATTTCACTCCCATACTTAAAATCAGATCATGAAATATTCAAGTTATATTATAAAGTTTCTTGCATGTCCAAAGATATGTGAGTGAACAAGAAGTGTGTGTCATCATTTGTTTTACAGAAATCTCATTCTATCCAAGTATCCTTTTGTCAAGACAGTACACCACCTGCTTCCATCACCACGAGGTAACTGAATGAGTATAAATGGGGTTTTCACCTTCAATATCTGTTGCTTTCTGAATGAGAGGTGGACATTTGATAATTTCTTATTTTAAAGCCTTCTTCTTTATTTCCTATTTTATTTTCTTTATTTCCTCTTCATTTTCTCTGACATGACCCAAAATGGTTGAGAGGGAAAAATGGTAGGATTTTTAATTATTAGACATCAAAGAGTTGGTAGCTGTGAAATTTCTCAAACAAACAAATAATCAAGTCATTGTTATCATCAGTGGAAGATTTCTTGCTATGCAGTCAGACCGTTAAACTTTAGATTGAGAGGTACTGTGTTTAAGTCTTTGCATGGTACTGCATACTTTCCTCAAGCAAAGAAAAAGTATTCCAGTAGTTCACTCTATACAAGCACAAATGATTGATCTTGTCCTTAAAAACAAGTTTTTGCCTAATAAGCCTTGCAAGTCTCATTCTATTGCTAATTTTTGGTTACTGTTAGCTATTTGGAAATGAAAGGCTCAACGGAAACACAGGTGATATCAAAATTTTAGATTTTTTTATTTTTAGGTTTGAAGACTCACAACCAATAAAACATGTTTTATATGGGGTTCAAAAAAAGAAACACAATTTTTCAAGCAGTGATTTCAAGGAGCCGCCAAAAACATAAAATTACAATGAAATTTTTTAAAATGGTAGTAACATTAGGACTTATAGGAAACTACTGCTAGAATACGTAAAATTGGGAAATCAGATGACAAGAATAGTAATGGAAACTAACCCTTTGAAGAATGCCATCTGAAGTTCAGTATCGTAATTAGCCAACTTGACGATCCATTACAGCTTGACGCCTTCTTGCACAGTGGACACCGCCATAAGAAACCTATCCTGTAGGTGCCGAAAGTTATAAACTGATCTTTCGCCGCTGTTACTCTTCGCTTTCCAGTTCTTGGTCTATCATGTACAGTTTTGGTTGTCTGAAAACGCTCGCAGTCGTGGTATTGTGGATGCCGGCACATTGAAATGAATGGCAACAGTATTCTGGTTTTGACCACCTTCAAGACGTCCAACAGCTTGGTTTCTTTGTTCTGCTGTGAGACGTCGCATGGTGACATATCGTACACAAAAACATTTTTTTAATTCCCTGATACCATCATTTGTACCATGTGAGATAGGACAACACATCGTCCCAGAAATTCAAAATATTGAGCTTTACTTCTAACACAGATAGGCTATGTGGCCTCTTCAAAAAATCGCCCGACAACAATGTTATGAGATAAGTCGTTTGTAGAGGTATACACATAGCATTTCTGAGTAAAATGTGAGCACATACCAATTGCCAACATACTGACAAACGATATTGTCCAAAAATAAATTGTGTTTCTTATTTTGAATCCTATATCTTTAAATAAGCAATTTTTTAATGTTAATTCACTTACTGTCTTACTTCTTGAATCTTTCCTTCTAATGTTATGTGAAATTTTAGGCTGTAAATTGGACATAACTTAGATATATAATATAATAATATTTTAAAACTAATATCCCTGGTTTTTCCATTCACCCTTCAAATGTAAAATCCTGTGTGCGTAACGGGCATGGATATGTACGCTATGTCAGTATAGTTGTCATTTTTTTCCTCTTACACTATTCCTGTAGGAGAACTAGCACCAGCCATAACAGCCAGCATTAACATCTCTGGGACCGTTGTTGATTTTGTGGTTTCTCACATGGGCAATGATGAGGATTTCATTGACCGCAAACTGCAGACAGAATTTTTAGCAGCAGAACTAAGGAATTCGTAAGTTTACATTTGTGTATGAGTCATGGAGTGGTTAAAATGACATAAGATATCATTGATAATTTCATTGTCATTTTAATGTTATTACTGTGATTAAAAAACACTGTATCAGTTTGAAAAATAACAACAACAATAATAATGACGATGATGATGGTGATGATAATAATAATAATAATAAATTTACATAGTGCCAAGACAGGGGTGAGATTCGTTTGAACGCATTTTCTAATGACGTAGTTTCCGATGTGCGTATCACGTGACTTCCGGCTTGCCTATCATGCGATGTAAACAGCCTTTGCGGATTTCGAACTCAGGTTTAAAGCGATCTTATCTCTAAATCGAGATCTACCAATGTGATTTTAGTTCTACGGATACCTTGAACATGAAATTCTTTGAAAATGGTGAAGATGTGTCTGATGTGGAGAAAGGTGTGCGAAATTCATGGAAATGGTATTGGTTAGATGAGGAGTGCGACCAGGGGGAAAAATTTAGGCAGTGGTGCGAGAAAATTGGTGAGGCTGGCAAATGTTTTTGTTCTGTATGTCACAAAGTTATCAACTATGGCTCATCTGGTAAAAAGGCCCTTAAAATTCATGCAAGCCATGCTGCTGGATTTTGAAAACTTCATGATAACCGTTGCGGGATTTTTTTAGTTCGTTCCCATGCCCCCCTGCTAGACATCCGCACAAGGTGCTGAAGAGTGATTTACAATGCATTATAGCAGTAAAAATTAAATTACCCATTCACACCCATAATCAATTCTGATAGTAAATATATAATAGAAGGGTGTATGTTAAGAGAGAACAAAATAAGACATGTTGCAAGCCTTAATAAGATGTGGTTTAAAATATTATCCTTGCAATAAATCTGTAAATAGCATAAAATTCATCATTTGGTTTTAAATGCTTTTCTGAACGATTCTGTTTAAAGGTGTTTTTTGAAAGTGTCTAAAGAAGTACATGACAAAAAGGGCAGCAAAGCTTAGAGCCTATTTATGAAAAAGTGCATTTTGATTTGGGTACAGATGATAAAAAGAATTTTGGTGATATTGACACCTTTTAGGATTGTTAAAGTTAATGAGTTCTTGCAGGTAGGACGATAAGTTGTTACAATATTTAGAAATCAAAATCAGATTTTTTTACTGGTATTTTGCGTTCTACAGGTAACCAGTGAAGACTCATAAGAATGGGACTTATGTGTTCATATGCATTTGTAAGAGTTATCAGTCTAGGGCCTTTATTTTTGTATTTTTTGTAGATTATTTATAATATAACTAGGACTTCCAACAACAAGAGAATTGCAATAAACTAGTCTGCTAAGAACATAAGATGAAACTAACGTTTTATAGCCTCCTCATCTAACAACATTCTATTTCTGCTTATTTTTTTAAAGGCACATTGCTGGATTGAATAACAGTTGTCACATGATCTTGCATTGAAAGTTTACTGTCCAAATAACCTACCAGGTTTCTGAGATATTCAGATATAATAGTAGTGTTGGTTCCATAAAAGTTTAACTCTGTGACGCCCCTGAACTCTGTGACGCCCCGGCTTCAATTTTGTCCTGCTAAAATAAATTATTTCAGTTTTGCAATCATTGAGTTTCAACTTGTTTGTAGTGATACAGTCTTCAGATTGCTGTTGGCTTCTTTCTATCCTCTAAACATTGGACAGTATAGTTGTGTAACATATGGTAGCTTATTTGAAATTTATTTATGGCATAACCGAGGCTGTATATAATGTAAACAAAAGTGGTTCTGAAGCCAAACCTTGTGGAACTTAAAGTTGAAAGAAGATGTTTGAGATTGATAGGCATAGTTGATAACCATTTTCTGAATCCTTCCTAACATAAGAATGAAACCATTTAAGTGTTGTATCTTTGGACATAAGTACAACATTCAGCCTATCTATTAGGATAGCCTGGTCAATGTAGGGTAGGCTATGGTATGAAGCCTACCAGTTACTAGTCAGGACTGTATGCCAATGGATGGGAAATCTGACACCCGTTGTCTTGTTGCTAGAAATTAAGGGCCAAGGATTTACTTCACTAAAACCACATGATGGATGTTGTGACTTCAATACAAACATTTGAATTTTACTGTGTTTATGTGACATCAGTGCCTCTTACATGGAAAAAGATCACTATGTCTGGAGATTTTTACTACCGACTTTGCTGCAAGTGGAGTCCACTGTTTATGGACTATGTCGTGAAATAAACAACAATGAGCATAAATACAGGCTCACCCTCTGTGTGTCACTTCTATCCCATTGGACCATTTCATTCAAAACCCCTCTCACCTTCCTTAGGAGTGTGCTGTACAGCAGCCTATCACTTATCAGGGTTTTTTTACACTAATGATTTGACAAGTTATTTCCCTGTACTATTACCTGGATACTCGTTTACACCCAAGTCAGGTGAGGTAAATGGAATTACTTCCTTGTACGTAGAAAATACTCGTAAGTCACAATTAGATTCACACCCAATCACCTTGGTACACAGTTTGATGCTCTGACCACAGACCACTGTGCCTGCATGCTTAGTAAATGTCAAACCTTATCAGAGCGATAACCGTCTTTGCTTGCTTACATCTGTCAACCAAACAGACCCCACCCAGCAGTGTTTCTTGGGTACATGACGACCTTCCCTGGAAGTAAGAATTACGTGTACATGACAACAAGTGGAGAGGTGAAGGACATTGATCCCAAAGACTATGACAGATGGTGTGAATACATTCTCTACAAGAAGCTTGTAAGGTAACTCACCTCAATGCACTTCTGTTTTGAAAAGTCATGTATTCATGAATTTGCTAAATAAGTTATCAGGACTTCTTTTTGGTACAATAACTGCTCGGATAATCTCAGATACTTACCTGCAATTTGTTTATTATTTACTTAACTTTACATTTTACATTAATAGTTTAGTTATCTATTAACAATTCGCTGGCGGAAATTATCATTACAGGCAACATAGATTAGTAAACAATTTCTTGATGTTGAATTGAATGTATACATTGCGTACCAATTTAAAGTAATAACATACATTTCGTCACGGTCATAACACTCTTGCCTTAGTCATTTTTTGGCGGTTTTGAGTTATGGGTATTGTGATAATCAGCAGAAATGTGTTTCTTTTCCCATCTTGGAATGGATATGATTTGTTCCGTATTTTGAGAAAAATCGTCATTTTATATGTTTTACCTAAGTCATGTGATGACTTGGGCAACACACTTCCAACCATATTTTCTCAAAACATTAAAAAATGACTTGGGCAAGAGTATTATGACCATAACGATTTCAGGTTACTATTGGATTAATATTTGGGTAGGAGATTGAAAGATTGATGCTGGCATTAATCATTCGAGAATTATGTTGGTCAACTAATTTGAAGAGAAAGGAGAACAGTGAATGAATTAGTAGCCTAGTCAGTAACTTCTACAATGATTTCCAGGTGATTGGTCGGAGCGCTCTCTCTCTCTCTCTCTGTCTCTCTCTCTCTC
>JAUEKT010280050.1:0-11690 GCA_031762655.1 Doris verrucosa | reverse complement strand
TTACTGCGAAGAGTCTCAGATTACTGTCAAAATTTACTGACATTACTGTGAGCTATGAAAATGGATTGGCAGGTCTGGGAGAAGGAGTGAGGAAGACATTCCAAAAGTGTGTGCCAGTGGCATGGCCCTGGGCATAGATTAGGCCAGAAGGTAAAAGAAGAGAGCGTGTGTCATAACAAGGTAGGCGTAATCATGTGGATTTTTTATATTTTATCGATTCCCCTTTTATTCCTATAGCTGGAACTTGTCTACAACAGGATTTTTCTTCTGGGACGAAAAGTTCTGCTATAGTTATGTTGTACTGTATTCTCAAAACATTGTGGGGCATCTGTCTAAGCCATTGAAGTTTTGCATTCTAATGCGTTATCGGACGTATTGTAAGTTTACTAGCTTTCCACACTATACCAGTTCTATTTCATATAACTAGGTAAACCAATACCATAGAATTTACATTGTACTGTGTCGTTCTTCTAGAGAATTCTTTTGTATTATTGTTGTTACTAAAACAACGTTTTGTGTTCATTGCATTCTTAAACAAATGTCAATGACTCGAATATACCAAACTGCATGCGGTAATGGAAAAGAGAGAGGTTAAAAAGTCAATAGATAAAAAAAACTTAAAATTGAAAGCCTTGAGTTCTGTAATTCATTCTACTCTGACATAAATCGGTCATCAAAACAAAATTCATAGGGGGTGCAAGTTACGATGGATCCTATGTATAATAGGCCTGGCTATCACTGTGGTAGTTGTATGATGATGAAATGTTTTTTTGTTTTTTCCCCCGAAATTTCAAGAAAAAGCCATCTTCACTGTATGTAGACTGAAAAAAAAGCTGTTATCAGTGAATTAACTTAATAAGTAAAAAGCAAAATAATCAGGAAGGTTTCACTTGTCATATACACCAGGTCTTATTCATTTGGGCACTATTTTGTAGTGAATTTCACGACAATATCAAAGCAAAGATTTATTTTTTTGTACTTGTGTTTTTCATTCCAGGAGACTGCAGCTGCACCAACTTGATCATCAACTACCTGCCACAGACATTGAGTGATGATGAGTTTCGCTCCATGTTTCTCAGTGTTGGACCAGTCAAAAATTCCAAAATTGTTAGAGATAAGCATACAGGTTACAGCTATGGCTTTGGATTTGTAGATTTTCAGCATCCGGCTGATGCACAACGTGCAATTGAAACCCTCTCAGGACTGCAACTTCAAAATAAAAGAATCAAGGTTGCCCTTGACAGACCTGGGGGAGATCAAATTAAAGGTGCCAACTTGTATGTCAGAAATTTGCCCCAACCATGGAAGGAATGTGAACTCAATAAGATCTTTGAGCCATATGGAAAAATCATTCAGTCTCGAGTGTTGGTTGATTTGTCCACTGGAATCAGCAAGCGAGTGGGTTTTGTCCTGTTCGATACACGTGATGAGGCAGAGAATGCAATCAAATGTCTGAGCGGTAAGGTACCAGAAGGAGCGAGTGAACCAATCATGATCAAATTTGCTGATGACAACAGCAAAAAGATGAGACAAGGCCCTGTGCAGTATGTCCCCATTCCTAATTTTGGAGCACCTGGTCCAATGAGAAATCAGATGGGAAGATTCCAGCAACGCTACAACCCCCTTGCTGGCAATTTCAATGGTCAACCTGCAACCGCAATGGCACAAACTCAACAACAATGCGGGTAAGTACTTATCAAATTCTTATACAGATTGCTCATTTGTGTATTTGTATTGTCTCGTCCGAATTTTTCAACTTACATGGGTGCCATCACCTGTTAGTATCTGTATACTTGGATTATGATATCAACAAGGATGTTCTCAAAATTTTGGCTTTCATCATGAATTATATTTTAACTCATTTTCAGCTTTATCAAGGTCTTTTGAAATGTAAACATTAATGCATTTTATGGAAAACTTGGGTTGATTTTCATTCCCAAACCCATCAAATTGGCCATGAGACTTGGCAGTCATATTGATTATGAGTTCAACATTAAGGCAAGGAAGATATGGTCTCACCACAGAATAAAGAATATCTTCCAACAATTAAATCAAATTTAAGTAACCCATCTTTCGATGTCTGAGGTTTCAACTGGGTGCACTTTAATAGTACCTCTTGATTAAAAAAAAATTTAGTCTTTGAGTACTAAAATTTTCTTGAAAAGCTTTCATTGATAAGACCAGTACTACATAATTTTATTTGAATATTCGTGGGTTGTTGATGGGCTCTACAGGAAGCCTGGTATGTCTACATCTGTTTTTCCTGTCTAATTATTTTTTGATCTTGCTTTCCCCTCTCAACGCTCCCTTAGATAATCATGACTGATTACTTTCAAATCAACGTACAAATTTGATGTCTCAGGCAGGTTTGGCTATAGCAGTTGTTACTCACTGCTCATAGGTCTATTTCTTGTTTTCCTATCTTTAGATATTTTCGTCATTGTAAATTATTTAAATTCTCCCCAAAATAATCATTACTTGGTGATAAATTCCATAAAGCTAGTTTGACCCGACCCTTCCTAGTGCATGACATTATCTGTTATTTTTGCATCTTTTACAGATACACTTTGTTTGTGTACAACATTGGATTTGATGCTACAGACAGAAATCTTTGGCAGTTGTTCTCACCTTATGGTACAGTCCAGAAAGTGAATTGCATGCACGATCATGAAAAGAACCAGTGCAAGGGTTTTGGCTTTGTCACCATGTCCAACTACCAGGAGGCGCATAATGCAATCAACTGTTTGAATGGATTATTTTATCATGGCAGGATGCTGCAGGTAAGTGTACCATGTGTGATGGGTCTTTCCTCATCATATGCCCATCATAAAATTGTTATTTCAGTTAAATCCACAGTGAAGAGAAAGCAGACAGGATTATGTTATTCGTTGCAGCCAATTTTGACCATGTGGAGAACCACATTTAGAATGTTGATTTAGAATATGGCGATTTTACGAAAATCGGTCACGTGGGTCAATGATTACTCAGATCTTTGGTTCATATGACAGGCCTTCCTCAATACTTGGTTTTTATTTGAGGTTAAATTTCTTTCAGTTCATGCATTATGACATTTTCAAGAATAATTTCATAAGTTTTATGAAATTGAGCAAATGGCCTTTGAAGTTGGCTCATTGTTAAGACATGGACAAAGACGTTCGCTAATTAAGACATCCTTGACAATAAATTAGATTTGAACTCAATAATCTAGATAAGGTAACCAAGTATATCTTAGTTTAAAGTACTTAGATCTTAGTTTACTTAATGACATCTAGGTCAATATCTATGCATAGATCTATATCTCTAGATCTTGATTGAGGCTTATCAGTGTTCACTAAGCTGCGTTGCAACTTTCTTTACCTGAACTAGATCTACAATCTTCTTTTATCATCACCTTGATCAAAATAATTAGAAATTCTATCTTTGTAAGCATCCAAGTCTTTTTATTCAGGCTAGATATAGAATAGATCGGTTATAAAAGCAGCTGCAAGATGATTGCATGCACAATCTGATTTAATAGGAACCTACCATAGCCTTTCGACCTTTCTTCAGTAATTTTTCATGGCTCTACGCTCTGTCGTTTTTGCAGCCACAGAGAACAGCCATCCAATTCTATAGTGGAATACGTTTAAACGAAAAACAGAAACCGAAAAAAATGACTAAACTCTAACCCGAAAGCAAATGGAAGTATTTTTTGTTTTCCTTAATCTTTCTGGTTCACAAATAATCTGAAAGCGCTTACAGTCATACTATTGCTAAAACAAAAACAAAATGTCGCTTTTCCTTGCTTCAATCAGTGTTAAGGTCCTTCTAGGCCTTGATAGACCCAAAGAGCGGGAATTTATCCCGGTTTCTGTAGCGTTAAGCGGAACAGATGATGCAAGATCATCCCCTGGACAGGACTCTAGTCTATCGCACGTTGCTGGTACTCATTTACACCTGAGTCGAGTAGGGTAATTGAGTAAAGTTTAATGCTCAAGGATAATTACACAATTGCAGATCTGCCACCCCTCTCTGATGAAAAAAAGCCTATCACCAGTGGCAAAAAAGTGTAACAAAGTATGCGCGCGACGCAACGAACATATCGTAAAAAAACACGCTCCATGGACAATCAATATAGATAGAAATGAAATAAAAACACTCACCTATTTACACTATATGTAGCAATGCCAATGAAAATTTTTTTCTTCTTGCTTTGTGTTTTAAACCATGTTTAAAAAGCCTTATCTCTAACAAGAAGAATACTTTTTGAATTTTGAAAATCCATCAAGAAATAAAAAAGTTACAACACTTTAAAGTGGTAAAAAAAATTGATGACTTTCAAAGAAGGGGGAAAAACCCAAAAGTGGTCATCCATTTCTTTTAATTTTTTTGATTTTTTATACTATCTCAGTAAATAACAGGAATATATGAATGAAACCTGGCATTCTATAGGGAAATTAACCATAGAATCAGATGGTGCCATCAGAAATGGTCTATCTTTTATATTTTATGAGTTTCCAGCAAATAATTAGTCAAAATTTTGCCGAAAAGTTGTGTTTTCTAATCGGTGACTCGAAACTTCAACTCATATCTCAGTAAATAATGGGAATATATGAATGAAACTTGGCATTCTAGAGGGAAATTAGCTGTAGAATCTGATATTGCCATCAGAAATAGTCTATCTTTAATACTTTATGAGCTTCCAGTAAATAAGTAGTCAACATTTTGCCGAAAAGTTGTTTTTTTCAATCGGTGACTTGAAACTTCAACTCATCAGCCGTTTATGGTACCAAGTGTCTCAATTGGATTATAATCAAAAGAAGCTGGTAAGTAATGCTCTTGCCCATACATGAATAAAAGAATTGTGAACATTTAAAGCATATTATCAAATGTTACGTTCTTAATGACACATTACATCATTCTGGAGTCAGAAAAACCTGAACCATTCCACAGAGAGAGACAGAGAGGGAGACAGAGAGGGAGACAGACAGACAGACAGAGAAACAGACAGCGACAAAAACAGAGAGAGATTTTAAAGAGAGTGAGAGTGAAAGAAAGATGGCTTTGGCGGTTCAAAATGATCGTCATGTCAATAATCATAGGCAGAAAGAAGTTATTACTACTACACTTCACTATAGTGCATGAAAAATACAATACTACACTGTAATACTGGTACTACGCTTTACTATACCGTACGGTAAATACTATACTATTACCAGTACTATTTATAACTACACGGCATACACGGAGGGAGAGAAGGCAGGGTGAGCGGGCGAGTTCATTCCGCAAACGGTGGCAAGACGTTTGATAATTCACACGAAAATATTAATCACTTCCGTAATGCCAAAATTTGGACCGTGTGAAAGACTATCTCACTCATTTTCACAATATTTCTCCGTTTACTTAATCAATAATGTAGTATATTGTACAAAACGAAATAATCAAGTTGACTACGATTATATTTTAATATGAGTTGAACACCCCTGTAACAACCAACACGGGCAGAGAGAGAAAACTCGCCTGCCCTGGCATGAATGTGCCCTGCCCCGTTTTATTCTGAGCCACCAATGAAATCATGCCTAGCGATCACGCACGCATGACGTGCTGATCTACTTCCTTCACTGAGAGGGCTTGCATGGCCGTGAATTTCACAGGGTCGATTTTCGGTCGTGTCAGGTGCATAAAAGTATTTGGTACAGGAAAAGTAACAAACACAACGTAATAAAATTTGACATATAGAAAAGAAGAGTTGATCTCTCAGCTTGAGAGCGTGCAACTTTGAGCTCCCAGTAGTTCTTCACTTAAAAGAATGTGAAACACTCGATGACTTCGACCTGTTCTATTAATAGTACGATGATGCACTTTGGCATGTGATAAGTTTGACCTCTTCTCTGATTGGTTGCCAAGTTTCATTCATATCGGTTCACTCACTTCCTCGTAGTGAGCGTTTAAAAATAGCCTCTACACGATCGCTCGAGCCCATTTTTTTTTTGCCTGCAGCGGGGGCTGTTTTTTGCCTCACGCGCAGCGCTAAGTTTGGCATTGCTACATCATAAGCCATGCAAAAGCTTTAGCAGTTAAAAAAAAACAAAAAACCCTCAGCAATTATAGGGATAAATCCAGCTAGTGCAAGTGAGGATGGATACATTGCTTTAACTAGAGGAAGTTAGCAGGTGAAGATACTGGTTTTGCAAGCAGACAAATGTTCAAGTTGCTTGGCATGAAAGGAAAATTGTAGGGTTATACGCAAGTCTAAAAAATGACTTGAATTTCAAGCAGCTCATCTAAGACTTGAAAAAAGTCTTGAAAATAGCCCTTTATAAAGTAAATCATATCCCAAGTCTTGGAAATGACTTCAGTTTTCCAAGTTCAGGTCTCAGATGTTGGCATCCATGCAACAAGGTTTGATCTAATAATTTGAGTCGTAGAGAAAATTCAAGTTATTTTTTTGTTTTTTGTGTGCAATATTTATAACATTCCAGCTACCAACTCTAACTTTCCCTTTACCTTTATTCCACCCCCACCCCATTCACAGCTCCAAGTTTGTCAGCACGGCCTCCACAGAGGTGGGCATGGCCCATGGCCTTGACCTTGTCCTGTCGGGCTGCTTCACCGTCAGCGAGGCGGCCACAGTGGCCGGGGTCGCGGAGGCTGACCTGCTTCACATGGCCAGGGGAAGCCCACCGGCCGCCCTGCGCCTGGAGCTGGACGCGGTGCTGCTGTGCTGCGCCCGCCTCTGCCAGATGGGCTTCACAGTGGACCAGGCGGTGATGGAGAGCCGGCTGGAAGACGCGGCCAGGAAGCGGACTACCTCGGTCAAGCCCCCGCCCCACGCCAACCAAATGCTGGCTTTAAAGCTCCTCGCCAAAAACCAGCACCTGCTCCAGGTCAGGCCGCCCTTCCAGCCTCGCGACCCCAAGCGCAGGAAGCTGAGGGCCTACATTGCCCACCTGCGGAGCGTCTACCTCGACCTCGACGTCCGCAGTAGCGGGAATGTCTTGGCGTTTGTGATGAAGGAGTACCAGGTCCTAAACGCCGCGGGGAACCGGATACAGCGCGTGACGGCGCTGTCTGTGATTTCGCCGGCCAATCTTCACCTGCCCATCATGTTGATATTTCCCGGCTCGGTCACCAATTACTCGGATGGGTACCCGGGGTTGATCTTCATCTCCTCCAAAGAAGGCGCCATGACGTCGCAGTTGCTGACTCACTACCTCCGAGCCGTGTTCGATTTCATTTCAATGAGGCCGCTGTTCATTTTCTTTGACGGCCACGAGCAGTTTTTGTCTCAACAGCTCGTGTCTGAATGCGTGAAGAAGTCTGTGGTCCTCCACTGCATCCCGAAAGAGTTGAGCGGCACCCTTTTTCCGGGGAAGTATGGGGGCATCTTAAGCTCCGTGGACAATAGCATTGGCAAGAATTTGGTGCAGGAGAAAACGTTCATTGATTTGATTTCCGTGCATCTCAACAAAGAATGGTTCTTGAACTGGCAAGGAATGTGCCGTGCCTTCCAAATTACTGGGACTTTTCCTCTCAACCCTACAGCTGCCCTACACTTGTATCGCTCCACCGCCTCTGGTGATGATGATGATGATGATGATGATGATGATGATGAGAAGGAGAAGGAGGAAGATGAGGAGGAGGAGGAGGAGGGAGATGAGGAGGAGCATATTGATGAGGATGACGATGATGTTAGTGATTCCAGTATGGATAAATCTGACTTTGAAATTGAGGAGGAAAAGGATAGTTGCGAAATTATTTTGAGCAGCAGTGAAGACGACGATGATGATGTTAATGATTATGATGAAGAAGAAGAGGATGAGGAACAACGGATTGATCTGACTGAAGATCAAGAGGAGACTGAGAATACCAGTGAGGTGGGAAAAGATTATGGTGGTTTGCTCAAAGAGAATCAGAGAATGCTTCTGTCTGAAAGTCAAAGGAAGATTGGGAAGGGATCCGAAGTAGGAATGGGTCTAACTTATGCGCTCAAAGGGAATTCTAAAAGCGAACAAACTAAGGAAGATGGTGGAAAAGAGCAACTCTTCATGCTGCCTAAAACTGCCAGACCCGATGCAATTCAAGTCCAGGAGGAGGCTGGAAAGCCCGTGGAGGCGAAGCCCTGCCACCTTTACGTCCCTAAAAGGAATGTCCAGGACCGTAACAGGACCCTGTTGGACGGAGATGGGAAATGTCTTGATGACGATGACGACTATAAGAAACAAACAACGGGAAAAGATGAAGAAGACATGGGAAATGGAGAGCCTGTGGTCATTTCAAATGAGGGCATGAATGAGGAAGGTAATTCACCGGAAAGTGCGGATTCTGTTTCCGGGGATGATGATGATATAGCGGGAGGCTCCAAGCGGCTTTTTATTCACATGGGTGAAGACAAGAAGGAAAATAAGGATGAGTGTGAAGGTCCGCCCAAAAAGAAGAGGAAACTCCAGGAATCCAGGCCGAATACGAAACAGTCGTCCGTGGAATCTATCATGGAAACCATTGATGCCGTGATTGCTTCTAGCAGAGACTACGATGGTTCTTTTGCTTCATCAGGATTAGTACCGTCAGTTACAGGTGCGGATGAGGAGAAGAACATATCGACCAAACCGCCTCTGAAAATGAAATTGTCATCAAAGGGAGTTAAGGGAATGATACGCATACTCAGTGCTGGTGAGAAGTCGGGCCAAAGTGAGAAGGGTTCAATTGAATCCAACGAAGACAGGTCGGATAAATTTGAGACTGGGAATAGCGACGGGCAAAGTGAGGAAGAGGAAAGCGAAGTTGAAAGCAGTGACGAAGATATGGAGGAGGAAGAGGAGGATGCAGTAGATGTCAGCGAAGAAGAAATGGAAGAAGAGGAAGACGATGAGAGAGAGGAAGATGATGATAATGATGACGAAGACGATGAAATGGTGGATGAAGTCAAAAACAAAACTGATGGCAAGGCCAATAAAGCAGAGGAGGAAAGTTTGGAGGCTGAGAGTGACCTGGACGCAGAGGCTGTACAGTCAGACCAAGGGTCACCAGAGGTCAATGCAATCGAAGCGTCACTTGCTGAAAGCTCTAAAAAGCGAAAAAAGAAGAAAAGGAAGAGGAAGAAAAAGAAAAGCGCGGCCGAAAGGGAAAGAGGAGGGCTTGGAGTAAACGGGCAAGATTCCAGCCCAGAAGGAAAATCCTCAAGGAGAAAGAAGAAGAAGAAAAGACGAAAGGAACTGTCAGAGGAAAAAGGTTCTGCAGGCAAAGAAGTGGATGAAAAGAGTTGGAATGGCGAGGGTCTGTCTGAGAGCAAAGATTCGGAGAAAACGGAGATGCTCATGCGAAGGATTTCACTGGCTGACCACGACTACGACGCCAAATTCGATTCAGACTCTGGACACGAATTAGTCGAAGAAACTATGCCAAATGCTCAGGCAGGTGCTGGGGTCACTGACGCTCTGACAAAAGCCGGCGATCAGGGAGCGTTGGGGGATACTGGACCAGAGCTCGGAAAGTCGTCTGTAGAGGAGGAGAATAAGGAGAGCAGCAGTCAGAGCAGCAGTACAGACTCTGACTCCAGTCGGGACTCAGACAGCAGCTCGAGTAGCAGTGGTAGCAGTGGCAGCGACAGTAGCAGCAGCAGTAGCAGCGGGGAGGAGGAGAGTGGATCCGATTCGAGCGATTCTGACGAAGAAGAGGATGCATCCGAGGATGACTCAGCCACGCCTGCCAAAGCAGCGCAGAAAAGCGTTCCTGCCAACGGCAAGGGCGAAGAAGTGGGGTCCGAAAGTGAATCCAGCAGCGATGAGCAGAACGATTCGGACGATGATAATGATGATGACGGAGAAGAAGAAGAAGGAAATGAGTCTGAAGAGGATGGGAGTGGGGATGGTGGAGACGGTTCGCAGGAAGCACTGTACTCGGAGGATGATGAGGATAGCGGGGAAGACGACGACTCGAAGTGCCAGTTGTGCATGGCCTCCAACCCGCCCCACTCCAAGGACCAGATCATCGACTGGGTGGACTGTGACCGCAACTGTGGCCGCTGGTTCCACGTCATCTGCATCCAGCGCTCCCAGTCCAAAGGCAACCCCAAGCGCTTCGTCTGCCCTTCGTGCCGATGCAAAAGGTGAAGGCTGCTAACGCTACTGGGACCAAGGGCAACCCCAAGCGCTTCATCTCCCCTTCTTGCCGATGCAAAAGGTGAAGGCTGTTAACGCTACTGGGACCAAGGGCAACCCCAAGCGCTTCGTCTGCCCTTCGTGCCGATGCGAAAGGGGAAGGCTGCTAACGCTACCCTGACGCTCGTGCTCTCTGAGGGTCGTATTAAGCAACAAGATATATAATTTATGAATCCAGCGCGAAGTGTCAAATAAAATGCTTGCTTGCTGATCCAGGTCTTCCTGTTGTATACTAGGGGTATGACGTAAAATAATGCTGATTTCAAATCATTAGGGAGAATGAATTTGTTAGATACTTCTTTTATAAACTTTCTGTCAAGGTTTTGAAGACATGGTTCATGCTGATAGTTGGAAATCCTTATATAAATATGTTCTATTTTTAAAGCCGTCAAATGTCCTTATTTGTTACTGTTTGGATCAAAATGTCTGTAAAAAGTCTGATTTTCTTTTCTTTGATACCTTGTGAAGATTGGGCATGCCCTGGAGGTATGAGACTCTAAATGCATACCTCTACCTGTTGCTGTGCGATCATTGGTTTGAATTCACAGGCTCTGTACCAAATGTCATGTCACTGATTGGTCTACTCTGGTGATGTGTTCTTGGCGCTACATGTCATGTTGAGTATCACTGCATACATTGATGCAAATTTTAGGCTAAGTCCGACAGATGTAATCATGTTTTTGCACATATTCCACATGCATTTGTTAATATAGCTTCTTCAAATCAAAGAGTGCTGTAAGGCACAACTTGTATACCGGTATCTCATTTTTAAATCAGATTTCTAACCCCAAAGGATTTATGAGACATTGGCCATATACATGTTTGAGAAGTATTCACAATATACTTTTTTCACATCTCTTTCAACTACAAAATTGACGTATATTTTTTGCGTGACATACAAAGTGTAAATACAGCTCATTTTACCTTATTTCAGTTTGATATATATATGTAAAAATGATATGACAATTTTACCGTAACAGTTATTTACTCATATGAAAATGATACAGAGAAGTTGTACGAAAACACCCGTTTCATTGGCTGATGATCACCTTTGTACAAAATGCTCACATTGAAATTTGCTAGTACATGTGTACATTGCCTTAGTTGATGGGATTTCATAGCCGTGCACAATTGTGTAGGCAAAACTTCTTGATGAGTGAAAGCTGCGTGCAGAGAAAAACATTTGAAATAGTTTGTACATGGGTTTTGAAGTCTTAAAGGAATTTCAAGCAGTCCCTTGAGGACTTGGAAATGGCCCATTTTTGAAGAATCCTGTCCCAACCCCACGTATGAATCAAAGTCTTGAATTTGAAAATTGAAATGCTTTTTGCCTCGATTCAGGAGGGTTGAAAAGTTCACTCAACCTGACGACTGTAATAGACAGTGAAAGTAAATGTAACGCCAATAGTAGGCCTATCATATCTTGGTGGATATGAATTGTTCAGCCGACATTTGTGGATCTCTTAATATAATGCACACACACACATACTCTCTCTCTCTCTCTCTCTCTCTCTCTCTCTCTCTCTCTCTCTCTCTCTCTCTCTCTCTCTC
>JAUEKT010279939.1:0-11691 GCA_031762655.1 Doris verrucosa | reverse complement strand
TGAGAAGGCCAGGATTAATTTCGGAGATTCACTCCTAGAAAGGTTGCCTAACCAGGGCTAATGAGTCCTTTCTACCCATCTATCCCCATTTAGTCTGGCCTTTACCCTTCAACCTGTCCAGCTTGGGTGGCCCTACCAGGAACTTAAGCTCCCGCTGGCATAACTCTCAGGGTTTTCGAGGCACACAAGCCACCACAACACGACAAGGGAGGGACATTTGTGGTGGACTTCCTTCTTAACACATCTTAAAATCTTAAACTAGACAGTCTATATCTCAAGGAAATGTTTGTAGTTAAGATATGATTATGACAAATGTCGTTCTTTAAACATACAAATTGTATCTCAAGTCCATTTCAGTACCAGAGTAAACCATAGTGAATGTTGCAATCTGCATAAGGCAGGAAAACTTTAAAAGATACAAAAGCACCATCTTGTGACATCATTCAAATGTAAAAGAAAGCAAGCTATTTCTTTTGACACTCTAAATGTACTTTTTATCAAAACATATATGAAATTCACTCATGTAGTTATACAGTTATAGAGCAACACTGACTATATATCTTGAGTAAAAGTACCTTTGCTTCAGTCTGTAGTCTCTGTCCAATGTTGAAACAATCACATGACGAATACTTTTTAAATCAAAACTGCTTTCGTTGAAGTGGAAACTAGGTGTCACCCAGCCAACATACACCTTAAGAATAAAGAAATTGAAGGAAATATGAGAAATTTAATTGAAATGCAATACTTTATGGACAAATTTAGCTCAAAAGGATGACACAATGAAATTATAAGATTTGTAGGACCTTCTTTACCCAATAGTCAAAAGTACGGAACCTTCTAACATAAATTCTTGAGACAACAACTTCTATTGTGTGGTTGTTATTAAAAACAACCATTAAAATAAATGCATGACTCTGACAAACACTTGATTTGTCTTAAGAAGGAAAGCTTTATGGTGAGTTTTAAAAAAATGTTCACACTGGTCTTTCATGGGTGGCTCAAATCTTTCAATGCTCATATTTCATTTGTTGAAGGTTAGAGTCTGATTTTTGGGCCATATATTTGTTATATACTACAAATAAAACAAAAATAAAATAATGACATTTGGCTCATTTATGTGTTTTGCGTGGTGTTTTAGTGTTGTATACAGCAGAAATGAAGACCCACAAAATAGGGAAATGATGTGTGTCAACATTTCTCACATTTGCAACACAAAACGTCGCACAAAACCAAGAGAAACTCCCCAGAGGTCATAATTTTTGTTTCCTGTTTCTGCAATATGTAACAATTACATGGTAGGAAAATTACAGACACTCTGTCTTCCTGCTATGATAAAGAAGCATTGAAAGAGAGACGTTTTCTTGTGCTTTTTCTTTCTGAAACCCGCCTTTTTTTCTTTACAGATTGTAAAAAGGATTTCTTTTCACACATAAATTGTCATTTGTGTAATTGAATAAACTTTAAGAATCCTTTGCAGCACAAACAATTGCTCTATACTCCATAGATATCTTTTCAATCATAAAAATACATTCATTAATAAAGAGGAAAAGGATTCCTCTTCACAACACAAATATACCTGAGAAGGGTCCTGTCCTGGGAAAACTCTGACAGAGAAATGATATTCATCAATCTGCTCCGCCAGAGTATTCATTTCACCAATTTCTACCTCAGAATAGCCAAACTCAGATTCGTCATTTGTGTACACAGATCTTGAGGCCATAGCATCCTGGAATTCATAAGGGATAAGCTCTTTATCCATATCTCCTCCATGAAGGTCTGAATCTGGCATCAGGTTTTTGCCTCTTGGTGATTTCTTCTTATCCAAATGTCCGGTTCGAGCCGACACATTTTTCCTGTCCAGACTAGAATACTCTGTGGACCGTGCTCTACGATTTGGGGAAGGGTCTCTTGATTTTGATTTCTTAAAAATGGATGAGAAAGTTTTGCCAGATTTTTTTGCTGGCTGCTGGCCATGTTGTTGTTTATCAGTCATTAACTTGGCCGTGTCGATGACTTTATCTGCAAGAAGGGAGAGCTTTGAGCCTGATCTTGGCTTCTCCTTTGGTGGTGTTAGAAATGAATCACTGCTTTCATTCAGCTGTGACTCACTGGCGGCTGACTTCATCCCTGTGGAATGTTCACCTAGGCTTGAATCATCCAAAGAGTTCCCCTTTCCAGATTTCATTCCTTTCAAATAACTTTTTCTCCTTTCTGCTGCACTTAAGGCATCTTCATCGGTATAATTCCTGTGAAGAGCTGTAAAAGAGAGAGACAGTAACATAGTTAAGTATTCACGAAAGTATAGCATGTCTGGAATGAGATGGGACTGTAATGTTAAGGCAAAACATATCCACACAGAAAAAAAAAGATGAAATGGAATATAAAATGAGTACCAAATATCATTGAAGCAATGAAAATGAAACTATCAAAATTCATTGCTGAGAGATAGCTATAGAAAATTGTAAATTTCACTTTCTATTCTTACAAAAATTCATGTAAGATAATAGTGCTATTGCATTATTTTTAAGACTCTTTGCAATGATACAAATATTACTGTTTCTTTCATAAATAAAAATGATAAAATAATTTACATACTTTTCCTCAAGGTAAGATCAGGTCCACCATTCATCATTTCATTTACACTGTAGTCTTCTTCATCTGTAATTAAATAATTATAAGAAAACTGATTGATAGAGGCTGTTAAAATTAAGTTGATTATTACAACAGTTTATTTTTTCCAACTGTAGTGCTTAAAGAGAACAAAATAAAATTGGTAAGATAAATATGAATAAAGATTACCAATTGAAGAATGTGTGCTTTTGTTTGTTTATTAAGTTCTTTTCCACTGACTGGTTGGTTTCTCATGTATTTCATCGTAAAATTATTTTTTAAGACATTGCATAACTTATAAATTTATTTCAACCCTTAGACAAACAGGCACATCAATTGACATACTGATGAAATGCATGTTTAATGATTGCTTTTTCACATTGGTATGAAGTCAAACACCTCACATATTGCTTCCTAAGTAATCTAGAGTAGTAGACATAAAAAGGAGACCCCACATATAAACAATTTGAACAGGCAAATGTAAAAGTCAAGTGTTTTATGTCTGTCTCATTTCACTAATTAAAATTCTGACAAAACAAGACAATCTGTAATGAGTTCTGTGCTACATATGACTCAGATGTTGATAAAATTTCAGCTCCACATGTTTGACAAATGAATAAGGTCCAAATACAGACCAAAAAAATTCTGATTCAGTCTGATTAAGAAGCTAGTTCTCAGGGCACATTTGGTTTAAGAGGTATATCAACCCATCATCTACAAAATTACAACAAATTTGAACTTACAGATAAGTAGGCAGTAGATATTTAATAAAGGAAGAAACAAAAATTTTATTTCCATGTATTTTTTCGATGAGTTCTAATAATAATGATCCCAATTTTATATCCTTATAATAATTCAAACAAAATTTAGGCAATTCAGGAAACCACATCCATATTTTGCTGGAACTGTCGTATTGCCCTGCAATTGGAGGTCCGCCTAGGGTTAAAATTTCCTGCAAGTCAAAGCATTTTCTACAAACTGAGACAAATTTTCATATTATTCAAGAAAAATTTTCCTGAAACCAACAAAAAGCATATTTAAATCAAAACATCATAGCTGGGTAAAAATGAAACTTACTTGCTTCCGGTATTGGCTCATCTATCCTACTTTCTATGTGATTAGTATATGACACACCATTTTCATGCTCAACCACACCATTTTTATCTGTGTTGCGACGTAAACTATCTGTCACAAGAGGAGGGGGGAAAATCAAGCATTAAAATTAGCAAGCAGTAATTAATCTTGGAATGAGAAAACGTCGAATGAAACATCTTACGAGCTCAAGTAGAATGAAGGTTAAAAGATGCTTTACATTTAATGCATTAGTATCATAAAATGAGTGTCCATGTCAATAATCCAGTTAAAATCTGATAGATGGTTATAAGGGAAAAATACAAATTTATTACCTAAATGAATTTTTACTTTATGACAAGTTGTTACTTTGAATCTTTTTTGTGCCATCAGTCATGCACTAAAATCAAATATTAGCTCATGCATTGTTAACAAGCACTTGCTAAAAAAAAAAAAAAAGCTTGTTCTAACTTAAAGTGACAAGCAATTACATAAATCCGAACCAAACAATTCAGAGGGAGTGCAAAGAAATTGCAAGAATTGTATAGAAAGAAAGTCTTAAATAAACAATGAAGTTTCTTTGAAACATTATTAGAACAATATCTCATTATAACATTACAAGAGAAAATTAACTTCCATAAATTTGTGTTGAAAAAGAAAGAATTTTTTTTTAAAAATCCTTCGACTTTATGAGAATTATTCCATGTCGCATTTTTCCCAATTAAAACGAGGATATAAAAAACAAAATCAAAGACAATGAATTAGATTAAATTAAAATTTAAAGAAATCCCCTCATAACCCAGCGGCAGCAAATTTAAACAGAATCTGTGACTGAAAATATTTTTCCCTTTAATCTTACATTTCTTTGCACTGTTAAAAAAACAACAACACGGAACACGGATTAGCTTTGGCAAGCACCAGAAAAGCGAGCATGGCCTCCTCCTTTATCAAGCGACGTTTGGCTGCTGTCAGGCCCACTGTTCATGCTGCTGTTGGTCACACTGCTACTGTTGATGCTGTTATTGCTAATGCTGCTGGTGTGTTGGTGGCCATTCGTGCTAGCACTCATGCTGGTTGTGGTGGTTAGACTTTTATGACTCTGCCTACTGTTGGACACAGTACCTGTAGCCAGTTCTTCTTCAATTTCAATGTCACCTCCCCGTCGTCTCAAGTTCTCTAGATTGAGTCGCTTTTCCAAAACTTGCTGCGCTAGCATCTTCTCCCTGCTGTAAATCAAAAAGAAAAATACGGAGAGAGATTTGAAAAGATTTGGTTTATAACTGTTTTAAACATCGTCAGTGATAGCACAAATTAACACAACTGATATTTCAGTCATTTTAGAGCAAAGAGGAATTGAATCCCTTGGCCACTTCAAAACTAGTTTATGTAAAATATTACTATCATTTCTGTGATAGTCTAAAAATAGAACAAATAGTTTCATGACAAAACTCGCAATCTTGCAGAAACGTTAAGCAGTAATCAATGATCTACGGCAGGACTTGAAATTTGACAAAAGCTTCAGTTACATTAGTTTGTGGTATCACCGACAAAGTTATGCACTTGCATAGAAAGCAAGGGTATTATTTGTTAGGAGATGGAGTTTAAAAATAACTACAATGCAATTTATATTAACGAGAAAAACTAACAGTGAAGTGTAAACGAATGGGTAGCCACTGTTATAAGATTTATATTTATGGTTGCTTTTAAATTCAGGCATATTCAAGAAGCAATCAATTTTAATAATGAATAACAATGATAAGTAATCATACCTGGTCACAAATTCATCTTTGCATACCACTGGCAGAGTGAGGCGCATGTAATCCAGATGCACTTTTTCAAGAGTTCCAAAAGTCTTGGAGCTGACTTTCAGGCAAGGACTTGAATTAGGACTGGCAATGGCAAAAAAGGACATGGATTACTTATCATCATCTGTGCATGACAGAAATTACCTACATTTCATGTGTACGACACTTACAATTAAAAATAAATGAAAACTTAAACTATAGCGTTTAATGTATTTTCAGAAACAAGTTTCGTGTTCAAGATTTATTTAGCCTATGTAAAGAGATCAACATGTATAGAATCTCTAAAAAAAAAAAGGAAACTGAAATACGATTTGTAATTTTTAATCTTTAAGTGATTAACAAGGAATTTACCCTCCAGTCACACGAGAAATGAGGAGACTTGGATGGCTTGCATCAACAGTCTCAAATGTGGCTTCCTCCTTGCTGTACCACAGTGTTAAAGGACGGTTCATGTTGCTGAAATTCAAAAATGGTACCAAAAGAAGCATGAGATGTATGGGTTAGCAAAGACTTATGAGATGGTATTCTCCATGTTCCTTCAAAATACAAAACAATTGTTGCAAATTTCCTCTTATGATCATTACAAAGTTCAATGATTAAAAAATTACAGCTGGATTAAAGGTGAGATTTATAGAATTAGATTTTGTGAGCTAAGCAAATCAAATTACATAACATATCAATTTTACAGTTTCCAGATGTTTTGTATCCCCATACTCTTGTAAATAGAAGTTTGCATGCCAAATTAATCATTTCCGTTCTGTTATGCATTCTTTTCTGAGGAAAAAAGAACCATGTCACAAATAATACATTATCATCGCCAACTATTGTATTTTATAAATATCTAATACTGCTTTGTAGTCTATACGTACACACAAAATGGTTGGAATCCCTCTTGCAAACCACAGTTTGTGAAGTATTTCAAAGTGTTGATGTCTTGGCCAAAATTGAATTTTCCCTGCTGGTAAGGCCCCAAGGTGAAGGCAGGTACAAAACCTGTTGATTGAACACAAGTCAAAAGGTTTTTGAGGAGTTTTTAAAAGGGTGGGGCTTAGTGGTCACCTAGTGAAAATTTTACATGATGGATTTTCTCCCATGAATGGACATATAAATCCACTGAAAAAAGGTATGATTTAATCAATGGGTATTATTCAACATTGTTTTTATTTCATTATTCAAACTCATTAGAGATTTTGACTATGTAAGATATAAGACAAGATTGGAATAGGAAGCCATCCTCTTTGTTTACCACCAGTTCATAGGTCCCAAATGACCAGCAATATGACATATCAGAAGCAGAAATGGTCTCTGTGCATTTTGTAAGTTGTAAGTAACAAAAACAAACAAAAAACAAAAAACAAAACACACACACACAAAAAAAACCACATCTCCCCATGAGTCTTACTATTAAAAGTAAATTGCATTACCAGCATAAAGCTCTCCAAAGTAATCACATTTTTGTTTTGTTTTGCTATGATGAATTTTTCTCTGGTGTTTTTATGTGAGCCAGTCCATCATTACCTCATAAGCTGCATTGGTGTGCAATCAAGAGCAGTACCTAGCACTGCAAACAAACCCTCATAATAAGAAAATTCTGTCTATTCTTTTTGAATGCATTAGTAGAACTGTCTAGACACCAGTAATGGTGAAGAAATATGAAGTCAAGAGCTTCAATCCGCTTATTTGCACTGATGTCAGTCATAGACGCCCTAACTTGTTATTCAAAGTTGCCTTGAGATGCTCCCTGACTGTGTACAGTCAATGATTGGTTGTGACTCACACGCACAAGGAATGATCTGAAGCCACAGAAAGGTTAATATGATGATCTTTCAGCCCAAATACAAGATTGCGGTTATGCAGGACTGATGGTCATTACCGGGAGAGAACAAATGTACATAAGCCAACTTTGATTCAAAGCTTCTATTAATGAGATATTCTAACAACAGTCAGGAGTAAAAGACTGTTTTGCAGAATCCAAGCTGATTGTATGCCTGATATTTTTTAAAGATTATATGTTGGCTGTTAAAAAACAAAATAAGGAAGAGAGAAATCTGGGTTAAGATAACAAAAATATCCAGTAAAATTACCTTCATTTTCATTGGCAATCACATTTCTAAAGGCGATTTCTTGTCCCATGGAATCCATCATCAGCTCACCATTCAAAGAAAACACTGTCAGACAAGTTAAATAAGGAAACAAGGGGTCACCATTCATCATGACTAAGCAGTTAAAAAAAAAAAAATTTAACAATAAAACAAAACAAAATGTAACTTAAATCAGCTAATAATTTTGACCAAAGAATTAAAGATTAAGTAAAAAGATAAAAGATTGTTTTTATATAAGCCTTGCTGTTGTCACAAAGTGACAAAAAATCCAGCCTATTGATATAACTAAAATCCGATTTCTTTTTTTCCAGATAATACTATATTTTTGGGATCTCTATGATAAATAAAGTTTAGAACTTCGAGCCTGTCTGAAAAGGGTGAAACGCTATAAAAATGATATTATTATTATAAAGCACATACAATCTTTGTAACAGAAAATTGCTTACAGATGGTGCAGTCATGAAGGTCCAACATACATCCAATGATATCACCGAAACTGCAAACTTTTCCATAAGCTTCAGCTCCCATGAACCATTTACATGCCTTAAAATCAGAAAGAAAGCAACAAAATGTATAAAAAAATCCAAATTTTTATATAAAGACAAGCTTAGACAATGCTCAAATAGCAGGTTTTTATTAATGTAAGATAAAATGGACAGTCAGATAAAATGGAAATCTAGATGTAGATTCTTAATTGAAGACTGTATCTATTAACAACTGAAGAAGAAAAATTTGTTTAAAATCAAAGTCTTTTCAGCAACAATTTTATCCTGTCCGATTCTATAACCTGTGCAACATAGAATGATTATAATGAACGAAGACTCTGACTCCACTAACCGACTCCGGGTATCGGCTACCGTTTATGCTTTATGCGGACGTCCAAAAAAGCTTCTATGTCACATTAAAAGTTTTCTAGTCTTTGTGTTACGCTCATCGAGAATGACATTACAAGGAAAAATTAATTAAACAAAACAAAATGGTATGCTTTCTACCTTGTGGGCATCGAAAGCATAGGAAGTTCCATCAGTGCCAAGCTCAGTGGACGGATCAGCAGTAACTTTTGCCCAACCAATCTTCATGAAGCCTGTGCTCAAGACCTCAAACTCATAGTACCTTGAAAGGATAATCAAAAGCAAAGAGGTACCATTTTATGTTTTTGTTAGGAAAGACAATAAAGAAAACAGATAAATGATAGTTTCACCACCAATGTGATAGCTATGAACTGCTAGCAAACTTTTCTAGTCATTAAGCAAAGCTATTGAATAGTTAGAAAATATTTCTGTAACATTTTTACCATTTTCCACTGGTTACTCCATAAGTTTTTTCTGCTCTGTAGGTTCTTGTAATTGTTCTTCTCTCAGAGCCTTCTGCTGTGGCAACTGAAATAAACAGGGATGGCCATATTGTATCTACAGTGTAATTAATGGGCAAATTAAACTATTGAATTATGATTCATTGGTAGTCAATGACATAATATTGCACATTTCGCGATTCTTATCATTCATTTCATAGGCTGAAAGCCAGAAATACCTATGTCCATGTTGACCAAATGTTGATATACTTTTTTGTTAATTCAGAAAAGGAAGATGTTAAATGTTACGCATCAATTATGTTCTTTTTATCTGCTTTACATAGCCATTTAATACTAACAGACCCAAATCTGACTGTATTATAAAGCACAAATCTGGAAGTCAGTTTGTTATTTCTGAAACCGAAAAATTAAAAAAGAAACTAAACATCAATTTTGTTTCAAAATATAAATTTTGGACATATTCATTTTTGGCTGTCGACCAACGATTTGATAGTCAATGAAATAGTGTTTACAAATAAAACAACTCAAACAAGTTTGGACATCAAATCTAGATTTGAATTGTAAATGCAGGGGAACATATCGCCACTTGGAAATACTTCTAGCATAAGTCATTTTTTCTCACTTTTGATTTATGGCAGTAGTATATCCGGGCGGTGATATCTAAGCAGGAAGTCAGGAATCCAGAAACCAAGCCAACTTGGGAAAAAATGTCATATTTTGTTTTCCTTATCACTATTGATTCATTGAAATTTTACAAAAGAAAAGAGGAGTTTCACAAAATCTTAATATTAAATATCTAAAAGAAAGATAAACAACACATAAAGCTGCAATGAACAAAATCACATTGATCTAACGTTGAAACGATTTGAGGGTCTTGTAATTACCTGACATCAAACCAAGAGCAGCTAATCTACTCTGCAGTTTACTTCCTTTTGAGTGCATGCATGACAGATAGAAGAACGGGTATGATATCAGCATATTATTACATTTGAAAATGATTGAATGTCATAATCAGTAACATTACAGCCATGTTATTTACAGCCAAAATGAGAAAAAAAAGGAAATTAGAAAGTCAATTTTTGTTATCCGGTAACAATACTATCTCATGATCTTTCATGAAAATGATGGATATCAAAAGAGTCTTAGAGAAGAGCAGATAAAATCAAACTAATATTCAATCACATATTTTTAATCAAAAATAACTATGGCCGAGCAATCCTTTTTCCTGTCATTTTTCCTCTTCTCTTATATTAAGTGGGGAAGACGGAAAGTTTTGTAATTTTTTATTTTTTTAACAAGAGTGCACTGATATAATCAAACTGCCTTTCTATTTTCATTTCAGATGAAAGAGATAATTCTATTTGTGCTGAAAAGGTAGTAGAGAGCTAAATATGCAATGAGCAACTAATTGCCATCTCTCACCGGTTGTGCTGCTTTCTCCCGTTTCACTTGTTGGCGCTTCAATGGTGTATCCATAGGCCAGAAGGGTACAGACAGCGTCAGTGGCAGTTTCCCTAAGAAGAAAAGGCCATGAAATACATCACAAACTATGATCTTTACTTATAAGAATTTCACGGGAAAATAAAAATCAAATAGTTGAATTATAAGCATCAATAACACGATGGCATAATTTGCATAGAAATAGAGGATAAACTTTAAAGAGCAAGCTTGACCTTGTCAGTCTCTGTGGCAGATCTTATGGTAATTACAGATATTTTTCAAATATTAATAAGCATAGAAATAAGCAAATCAACATTATTAAATGATATATACAAATATTTAATGTAAAGCATGCACAAATGGAGGACATAGTTTTTTTTATGTTGGTTTGATTTTTCACTTTCCTCTTTTATGTGCAATATAAAATTATGGGGTATTAAAATCTACAGAACATTGCATGTAATAATTTACACTCTTATAATGATTCAAGTTAGAAAAATAAAAATATGTGCTATGAAAATAAGTTGTACAGTAAAATAAGTCAAACTAATAAAACTTTCAAATACGATCATAATAACCTGTTGGCCTTTTTTATGTGTTCATCAACTTTGTTGTAGGGAACCAAGTGAGGCGTTCTTTTGTTCATGGAATCCTGAAACAGACATTCATGTAGAATAAACACTTTGACGAAGACAAGAATAAAATTAAAGGTTGATTTGTATGTCTATGATGACTTCCTCCCTAACATGAGATGTCATGTGTTGAACCCGTTTTAGATATTTAAAACAGTATTATAATTCATGATTTTATCAAATCAGTTTGACTGAAATTGAATAAAGTGAAAATTTAAATATAAAAAAAAATTCTGAAACCTATACAGATATTAAATTATATGGAAAAAAAAATGCTTGTACACTGGAAATAGTCGTCAACAGGAACAGAAATCAAAATTTATTTCAATTCTGAGGTCCTTGTACTAGCTTAATGTAATCATCTCAGGAATGTGTCTTACCTCACACAAGCCATATGTCCATCCATGCTTGATCCGGTCTTTGGCCCAGACATTGTGGGTGTTCTCTGCCAGCAGATCCACAAGTTCTTGCATTTTCTCATTCAAGGTCACGGTGGACAAGTCAAGAGGGTTGGGCTTGTAACCGTTGCTTTGCAGATAGCTTTAGTCACAGAAAATAGTAGGGTTGCTTTATTAAATTCCGCAGCAATATCCTATGATACTGATTTAAGAGGTCAAAAGGGCTTTTGAATACACTGAAGATAATCCAAATAAAAGTTTTGAAACATGCACAATTAATATCAAATGTCATAGTGAAATTGTTACGGGGGGGGGGGGGGG
>JAUEKT010279828.1:0-11695 GCA_031762655.1 Doris verrucosa | reverse complement strand
TTTCCTCCCACCGATGAAGGCAGTAGTATCTGTGGTAGTATTATTATATTATTATGGCCTCGTGACCTGTGAGTGACGTGTGACCGTGGAAAAAAATCAATAATCCTGTAGTCAGGTAGATTTAGGTCATCATACAACAATGTTAGATGTAGAGAAGTAAAGTAAGCTACAATCAGAATAATCGGAAACGTCATAACATCGAAGTCAAACAGCAGGGATGGGTGCGAAAATTTAGCCGTTATGCTGACTTGCTGGGACTGCCGGGAGCCCAGTCAGTACTCTAGATCTAGAATCTATATTTTGTATCTGTAATATACGTCGCTGGCATCCAGAAATCTGGCATTGGTGCGACGGGTTGGGAGTGCGCATTGTTAAATGTACTAGGGGTGCCTGGTGGTCAGCGCCATGTTGAAGATCTCATTGGACCTGGAGTTGACGGTCTTGTTATCCAGGTGGTTCCATGCGATTGTTGTGTGCGGGAAGAAAGAGTTCCTGTATTTTTCGGTGTTGCATCGAGGTACAGAAAAGCACCTCTTGTTATTTGTGATGGAGGCCTTATTTTCTATAGGGTTTTTTGAGATGTAGTCTGCAGCATTTCGATTTGGTCTTATCATTCGGCCTGATTTCAATGGCATCAGGAATTGATGTGAGGGGATTGCCGGCACTAGCCCTTTAACCACCTTGTTGAAAAACATCGGCGGAGCTGCTCACGCCATTCCTATGGTGTCAGGAGATTGTTTCACGCCAGGAGACTCGTAACAAAGCCATACACAGCATAAAAATGAGTCGACCAGCCAGCCCAGACAACTTGGCATTCTGACGTCAGATCCTCTTAGGCACGGGCCGCGGTGTTAATAGCAATGTCAAGTCACAGTGTGCCCCGACTTTGGAAATCTTCCAGACTCATTGACAACTTTAACAGTGACAACAGCCAACAGACATGTGCTGACTATGGTCACTATGAACCATGGAAATCTTTGACCTAACTGATCACTTTATGATTAGTCATTTATAAATATAAGGTTACTTGATTGACTAATCAAGATATGTGCATCACAGGCACAATTTCTTGCAAGCAAGCTAAAAGAGGCAAGTCAATCAATGTTAATCAATGACACTGTTCTGTTTGTGATGTAGGTCTTTCAATAATGGCTGGAAGATTTCCATTTCGGGCACATCAGTATCACCCCGAATACATTGTTAAAAGGGTTAGTTGTGGGTAGGACAAGGTAGGATTAGATGATACAGTCAGGGATAGGATGTGGATAGGAGGCGTTATAATCCAGGTTTGGTATTGCCCCTTTCACTGCCAGCCTTTATCGAATACAATCATGAAAAACTGGATAGTAAATTGTACTTTAGTTATTAAATACTCCCTGCCCGAATAGTCTTCACTGATCGCCGATGCTTGGCCAAATTGTCTCATCCATTGCATCTCTCAAACTCCCAGTCCTCACCATACCGACCCCAGCTGATGCTTGGATTGCTTTGGCGACATGGCTCCCATTTCCCACCGCATCCCTTCCAACTCCCGATAGCGTTGAAGTTGCTATAGATTGCCTCGACCAATGCCTCTTGGTGTTGCCCTTGTACTCACAAGTTTCTCAATGCTGGTTATTGGCGGGGTGAACAGAAAGCGGAAAGGCCAGTCCTTGAGCGGCCCTCTGGCTTTTTTTGCCTTCTATAATTATCCCTACTGGAGTGATACCCCCATAAAAATGGGTACGGATAAGGCATTCCCCCTGGGCTACACAAATTTAAATGCATATATATATATAGGTCTCCCAACGATCCAAGGTGCAATATTTGAGTCTTAAAACGAGTGGCAGGTGGGGGTACTTCCAACTGAATGGCCTGATTGTATCTTTTTAGCTGTTTGCCTCTAGAAGATAGGAAGGGGAGCCACTGAGGTTGATCAGTTTGACATCTATAGGTCTGCTTGCTGAACTGCGAAAAGTGCCAACTTTACACTTGTGTTGTTTTCACATCTCTGTTTACTAAGTATTCCACACAGACCATTTCTGTTTTGACTCATCATGTGTGTTTATATATAAGTACATGACTTTTCAGTGAAACAATTTATTCTGAAAAAATATGTCTGCTATCTACCTACAATGCAGATTGGGGCATGCTCATCACTTTTGTGACATCTCTTCCTCCTTCCAGACTTGATTTGTCAGCAAAGCTTGACGATCCGCAGGGCAAATCTGGGGAGCTGACGTTGTCTCTGGCAGACTTCACCGATGGCGCAGATCGCAAGATCACCCGAAATCAAAAGCGAAAGCATGACGAAATTAACCACGTTCAAAAAACCTTTGCAGAGATGGATCCCACAACGGCAGCTCTTGAAAAAGAACATGAAGCGATCACCAAGGTAGACAAACGGTGGAAGCAAGGGGCATGTGACAAGCACAGTTGATAAATTAAGTAAAAAGAACATGAAGCGATCACCAAGGTAGACAAACGGTGGAAGCAAGGGGCATGTGACAAGCATAGTTAAGAATAGCCTTAACAGAACAAAGACAAGTAAGATGCTTAGGGATAGACAGGGAAACCCAACAACCTTGTTACATATGGCAAGTCAAACCTCTGTGAGTTCTATTCCCATGTGCAAGAAGATCTTTTCTCTGTCTATTCCTAGGCATCTTCCTAATCCTTGTTTTTTATTCTTTCAGGGCTTTTCTATTTCTTTGGCCATTACTTGTCACTTATTTATATTACCAATGTAGTCATGTTCGAGGAATCATATAAATTTCTTTTTTGTATGTTTTCATGAGGAGAGGAGGATTGGTTAGTGGGCGCTGCCCTTAGGTCTACACTTTTTTTTTATGCTAATCTAACCACGCTTTGTATTTTTTTCACTGGAAAACACTAAACAATGGAGCCCTGGAATCGGAAAATACCCCTGACGTATGATGAGGGTGATTATAAACTTGAGCAGAGCTTCACCATGTTGATTTAGTTGTGGATTAAGTAAGATTTTAGATCTGCATCTCTAACTGTGTTACACATTTAGTGTTAGGACCCTTGGA
Source organism: Doris verrucosa (assembly GCA_031762655.1). NCBI lineage: Eukaryota > Metazoa > Mollusca > Gastropoda > Nudibranchia > Dorididae > Doris > Doris verrucosa. The sequence continues at coordinate 8,663 of JAUEKT010279828.1, read as the reverse complement.
TTGAATTTAATTTGATTTTTGCAGCAGGAAACTGGCTTTTCTTTTCTTCAAAAGATTGTTTCCCACTTCCTTTCTGATGTTTTAGTTTGGTTGCGTGAAAGGTCTGTGCTGCACTGAATGTTTGATCATTCCTTCTACTTAATGAATGTTTTAACTCTCTGATGAATTTGTTGAAATCTCGCTTGACCATAAAAGATCAGGTGCTCTCCATTTTTTCCATCTTAGCAGTGGCTGGAAAAGATGGACCGCCAGATTGATTTCCATTTTTCCTGGGTTCATGACTCGCATTTCCGTTTGTCCTGGGTTCATGACTCCGATCAGTGCTATTCAATGTTTAAAAATTGTTGGGATTACCACCTGAAAGGAGAATTGTATTTTTCATCCTCAGGTTAAATACATTGACAAAATTCAGATGGGCAAGTATGAAATAGACGCTTGGTATTTCTCTCCCTACCCCGAGGAGTATGGTAAGCAGCCCAAGCTATGGATTTGTGAGTTTTGCCTGAAGTACATGAAACTGGAGAAGTCGTTCCGCTACCACCAGTCGCAATGCACGTGGCGACATCCACCTGGAAAAGAGATTTATCGAAAGGTGAACTCTTTGTTTTGACTTATTGCTGTGTTGCTCTTATTTTTAGAGATATTATTTTGTCTTATGAAGGACACAACATTTATGAGTAAGATGTACAGCGGAAATATTAATACAGGGAAGAAATAGTGCACTCAGCATGTATCCAACATGAATTAATTTACGTTATTAAAAAACACCTTATTTATGTTTCGACCCCAACAGTTTAATCGAGGCTTATGCAACATAATAAAATGACATAATATATAATATTTTCATAGACATGAAAATAAGAACATAAAAAATACAAGACATAAAGATGCGTTTATTAGTGTGGTAGCTAAAAGGCTATTATGTAGTATGTGTGTTGAGTTTATTAATGTAGGTGTTAATCTCGCAAACAGGGCACTGGTCATCTAACATTAATCATGAGAATTAAAACGCGCATAGTGAGAACTGGTAAGTATATCAAAACTAGGATGAGGAAATTTCTTGATCCTAAAAGAGCACTATAGTGAAAGCTTTGCACTCGGGCGGCACACGTATAATGTTATGTTATGAAGTGCTTAAAAGTAAGGGCAATATTTGATTTTAATTCATCATAAAAGTTATAAAAATCAACATACCTAGTTCCTGCATTATGAAAAAGAACTCACATCATGACCACCATCCTGTCCTCCGAAAAAATTGATGTCGTGTGTCCGTCTCTGGTCATGGCGAGCAATTTATAGAGGGAGTGAGTCCGATTCACTCATGGCGGGAAAACTTAGAGTTAACTACGGTGGGGGGAAAGAATACGTAAGAGGGGAAAAATAACACAGCAGTGCTTTGATCTAAAAATGAAAATGTGAGCAGTCTCTAATCTAAAAAATAAAATACAAGTAGAGCCCTGACCGCGACACATGATCAGTTCCAAGTCCCATCTTTACATTGAAAATTGGTTAATGATTGTGTAATTTGACGCAGTGAAGAGCTCATCGTTTTTTACTTGTTATGTATGCCGTTAGTGCTTGCATGTTCCTAAGCATAATTTCGTTTAACTCTTTAGGATCAGGTACTGTAATCATGAAATATCACATGACAGCTTATATAGTTAGAGCGTTAGAAATGCTGGCTGAATGTGGTATCAGGCTTGAATTTTGCTGAAATCATCAAGAATTGCTTTGAGCAAGACAATGACTTGTCACTTCATCTGACTGAGATGCCATTGGAAATCTGGCCATTATTAACAAGGTTGTATTTGTTTGAAGCTGTTCTGAGCCTTACAGGCTGCAAGTCATGTTCTCTGTGTTCTGCATTACTCTTGGTTGGGGTAGTTAAATGACATTGCAAGGCACCATGAGCCTGGTTATGCCATGGATGTGTGGGTTATGGAAATGCCATTTTTACTGTCTTTACTTCTTTTGTGAGCACAGAAACAAATTAGTATTTGTATGGGGTTTGCCATGATTTCACAGACTCTAAGTAATAAAATCAATCTTTTAAAATTCAGTGCCTTCGTGTGAGCGCTAAAAGAAGCCATGTTTGGAATTCGGATTTCTGCAGAGACAGAAGATCATAAACTATCATCAGATCAAATCCAATGACAGAAGTTAATTGTGTTGTAAAAATAAGCAAGAATGGTCCATTTTCTTCCCGAAGATAGAAAGCATGATGGTATGATCAGGGCTCGAACCCAGGATCTCTTTGCTCATTGTGCAATGCTATTACCAGCAGGTCATGACTCTGCCTTAAAATCAACTTGTGTAAATACTATACAGATATTGTCCTTTTTTTTTTTTGAAACATACGTTGATTCTCATTGTGTCTTTTTTTTTTCTTTTAGGGCACTATCTCTGTCTTTGAGGTTGATGGGAAAGACTGGAAAATCTACTGCCAGAACCTGTGTCTACTGGCCAAGCTGTTTCTGGACCACAAAACTCTGTACTTTGACGTAGAACCCTTCATGTTCTACATCTTGGTGGAAGTCGACAGATACGGGTGTCATCTCGTGGGCTATTTCTCAAAAGAAAAAGAATCACCGGATGGAAATAACCTTGCATGCATCCTTACCCTGCCTCCTCATCAACGGAAAGGATACGGAAAATTTCTCATCGCACTAAGCTATGAACTCTCCATAATTGAAGGGGTGGTCGGATCTCCAGAAAAGCCCCTTTCAGATCTTGGTAAACTGAGTTACCGAAGCTACTGGACGTCTGTGCTACTGGATTCCATTTACCGCATGGGGGTGAAGGTGAGCATGAAGGAACTGGAGAAGATGACTTCCATCGCCTACACAGACGTCGTCAGTACCCTCCAGTCACTCAACATCATAAAATACTGGAAGGGAAATCATATTCTCTGTGTCACACCGAAAACTGTTGAAGAGCTCTACCAAAAGATCCACAAACGCCCAACGTTGACAGTCGACCCATCTTGTCTGAGATGGGAGAAGCCCGCAAGCAAACCGCCCACGAAACTCACCAAGAGATAGCAGGCTTTTTGAAATGGTTATCCTCTGTTAATTTTTATGTCTTCATCTTAGACTTAAAGAGAGCACTTTGTGGAAAAAAATTCTCTGAAGAACTACAAAAGATGTTAAAGTCTTATCTCTTATCTGATCCAGCATATCATTCTCTACATTTCTTGGACTTTCAATTGACATGAATGTTGATTCTTTGTTTTCACACTTTGAACTTTCATGCAATTGGAACCCAGTCCCACGACTCGGTCAGACACCATAGCCAGTAAGGGGGAATGAAACGCTCAGTTCAGTATCTTACTTCTGACACCGGTACTACCGTACTTTAGAAGTATAGATTAAAAAGTTGATTCTTCAGCCAAGTGAAGTCAGGAAATTCCTTCTTTTAAGTTCAGACTAGGCGTGTGTGATCAGTGAAGACCAGTCCATATCTGTTTAGTGCAGTCATGGTATGGGGTCGTCTGAAGACCTTTCATGTTTTCTCCGTCAACCCTCAATGTTTGTCCCCAGCATTGCAAGTACCTTTTTCCTTGTCAGCATTAAATAAAAATATATTCCTGTGTGGAAATAAATATCACTATCAGGACCATTTTTAAAGACGATACTGAGAAAGATGCTAATAAAATCATTAGGGATGGCAGATGTGTAAAATAGGAATCCCAAATCTAGCAGGAAGTTTAGACATCTCAATTCAGCTGTCTTCGAGGGCAGACAACACATCTATCTATTTCTTAGCGGGCCATTCCATTCTGCAAACTATGCAATAGAGCAGTCTGTTAGGCGCTTACTAGCCATCTGACAAGGCCAGTCTTTACCGACATCTTGGTCAAATATAGCAATTCGATTTAATTCTGTTTCTTAATGAAGAAAAACACATATTACTCAGGATGATAATCAAACTCTTCTTAGTCAACAGTCCGATGGTCTAACGCATTTGTGTGATTATATTTGAAATCAGCTTCAAGATCACATTACGATACAATAGCATCAATTGTCTTCATAGTCAATTTTTAATATTGCAAACTGAGTTAGCAAAACGTTTGTTGCTTCATAATGTAGGTGTGTCTCATTACAGTATCGGTATGTAATGTCTGCATACCTTTGTAATCACTGCCAATAGACCTACAATTTGTCAATTCTTCCATGCATGTCTTTTGTTTCAGTGGGAAGGTTGGAATGGAATCGTAACTTGACCAGATATTTTGCATTATTCCCTTTGCTAAACATTTCATGTTGTCACCCACATGATATTGGAAACAAGTTTTGTGTTGATGGATGTAAATATCTCATGTTGATTTGTTAACATGTCGATGTTGTATAAATATGAAAATCAAATATGTCAATCATCAATAAAGAAAACAGAAAAACTATGAATTTTGTCTTACAATTTTATAACAGATCAATAATTAATGTCATTTTCAATGATATTCACAAACCTTGTGTACTACTACTATATGCCAGATATGAAAGAAATCAATTTTGGCTTTATTTTGCCAGGATCAGCATGATCCATTACAGTGCAAGCGGTGGATAACCACATCCCTGAATAACGACAACCCGTGGATAGCGAAATCGACCTCTAGTCCCAATTTTAACAATAAAACTCCAAAATAACGACATACATTGTAGTAAAACACCTGTTTAGCGACATCGATATAGCAATAATTGGCAGTTGACACCAATGCTTGGTATGAAAAATCCAGCCAAATAGGCTCCCACACTAAAGCCAATTATAATCCCCACCCCTTATACTTATACACACAGACACCACCCCACATGGCTGTAGAATACAGTAGAACATGGTTACAGCGGGACTTTTTGTTCCAGAAGAAAAATCCCGCAGTAGGGGTGTTCCCGCCATAGGGATGTAAAGGGGAATAAGCGAAAAATAGAGAGAAAAACAAGGGTACGCTGCGAGCTCACCCCACTCCCACCTCTCTTCACTGCCAGCATGCTACCGGTGCCAAGTGCCAGTCAAGAGTTTCAAGAGGGCCCAAAGTTTTGGCCCAACCCCGCTGGCCACAGGAATGGTCCGCGGTGCTAACAATTAACAAAGAATACGATGTCTTTAGCCTAAGTTTATTAAGCCCAAAATATCTTGGAGCTCATTCAATTCTCCCGCTGTATCCATGTTTGGGCTTTTCCTGGTCAGACATTGTCACGTTAAATCCATGCACAGGTAGTAGAGTTTATATAGAGAATAAAACGGGGATTCTGGCAAGGTCCCGCTGTAGGGATGTTCCCGCTGTAGATGAGCACTACTGTACCATTTAAAACAATTTTTTTTACCGTAACTATTTCACTCTATTGCTTCATACCAATTTACCCTAATCATTCAATATTTAAAGTTTTTTTTATGATTTTAAATTTTTGAAAATGTTTTATGAATCTAACTCATCACAAACCTGGATCTGGATCTAGCTCAAGGGAAGAGAAGATGAAATTATACATAATTGTCATCACAGAGTTAGTGGAAAAATCTACAGATCGTAAATGACTTTGTAACTTTCAATTTTTTTAAATGTTTTCTGAAGCTCTTTACTGTTCTATAATTACATTTTAATGCATTTTTAGACGGAAAAACAAAAATTTCATGCCGATGGCTATCTACTCTGGAAGATGGGATGTGGCATACTTAACAGCTCGATTGTCTTGTCTGCCTAATATTTTGAATCTAATTGACAATAATTTGTTTGGTACAGTGGAAACCTGATGTAACAAGACCGGGTATAACAGGGATCTAGATATAAAAGGGATATTTCAAGTCCCCACTTTTATCGTCTTTTTATCTTTGGTAAGTTAAATTGGTAATAACAGGGTCCAAAAGAGTCATATCGCTTATTACGGGGATCCCATGACAGTGAAAGAAAGTAAAAGATAAAGAAAAAACAAGAATTTGTGGGGTTTTTTTTGCACCAGTTAGACTTAGAGAAGCCACGGACCAACGCCAACAGGTGACTGTACGTTCAGTCCATGTGTAGTAATATGAAGTATATTATGTGTAATACTAATAGTAAATGAGTTAATGCAGTGAAGTTGTTTCATTCTTTTCAACTCTGCCATTGGTAGTGGGTAGTAGTGGCAGCGACTGCATCATTCACAATCCAAGTAATCTAAGCGAATATGGCTAGAGAAAATGGATCAGTGGTGAAGATTTGCTTATTTCCCTTGTATATTATCTGATTTAACAGGATCTGCATATTATATCAGGGGTTTTCCTCTGGCCTCACCGTCCCTGCTATATCAGGTTTCCATTGCATGTGTATGAGGCTGTTTACACCTTTGTAGAACATTGCTTCTTTGCTTTTGGATCTTTGTTTTTGTAATGTTACCCAGCCTAACATGTGTTTTACCATTCATGTGGCCTAGTGGTTAGGATGTCGGACTGCTAACCGAGAGGTACGGCGGTTAGGGTGCCAAAGAGCCGGAGCTCACTCCGGTTTCTGTAGCGTTAAGCAGAACAGATGATACAAAATTGCACGACGGTTACGGATGGCATTCGAACTGGTACATTTCGTTCAGCAGTCAGACGCCCTAACCACTCAGCCACCGTGTATCCTTGTCTACTAGTAAGTTACAAACATTACTGTATTCTTTTGAATTTGTTCTGGCTTGTCAATTTGGTTTTTACAGTATGGGTCCCAGACATAGTGAGCGTAATCCATGATAGGATACACAAGTATAGTGTCGGCTTCTTTTATTGACTTTGTGTACTTTCATGTTGTATCTTTCAAATTATTATGCTAGAATGCTATTTACCTTCTTACACACAAAGGGCTAGATCTTCCTCTTATTGCATAGTAGTCATAGTGGTGGTGTAGATGGTCATGATGATATTGATATTCTGTTATTGTTATTATCATTAGGAGACAGGATAGAATTTAAAAAACTTGATGTTAAATAGCGTTTATTTCCTTGTAAGAGTTGTCTTTTTGTAAATTCTTCTAGTTATTTATATTCAAGGAAGAATTACGGTTGCAGCGTATTTGAAGAGAGTCATAGATATTCTTAAGCATCACTCACACTGCCTTGATAATTTCCATGCAATGTTATTCTTAATGTAAAATGAATATAATTGCTTCAAAGCTGTCCAATCAAGGTTTCATTTTACAAAGCAATGATCAAGTTCTCCATCTTGCTCGGATCTGTGCGATCCTCTTCAACCCAGCCCATGACCAGATGACACCCTTAGTCTTCTCATCAACTTATCTTTTCCAGGTCTTTCTTGGTCTTCCCATTCGTGTTTTTTTCGCCTTGAGGATTCCAGTCAAGAGACTCTTTTGTAATATTCTTTTAGGCTTTCTTTAGGTATGGCTAATCTTCCCCAGGTCTTTCGAGGTCTTCCCATTCGTGTTTTTTTGCCTTGAGCATTCCAGTCAAGAGACATAACAGTTTTATGGGGCTAAATAGGTTAACTGACCTTTAAGTGCCCCGTGAAGTAATACAATATTCATGAATTCATGCATATTATGATCATTATTGAGGAAGTACGGTACATCAAACATTTAAAGTCATGAAAGAAACGTTAAAATGCAAAGCAAAGCAAATCAGTCAAAATCATATCTCAAATTGATTAATTCTTCATCAATCAAGATTTTGAATTTATCCACACAATTTGCATTCTTACTTTCGAATTCGAGGCTATTCCAAGTCCTGACTGATCTGTGTGTTATTGAATTTTGTCCTATACCTGTTCTACATCTCGTAATATATATATTTTTATATTTATCGCCTCTGGTAAAGGTAACATTAGAAAATGAAAAGAAGTGTATAGGATCCAAGTCATCGATATTAGGTACTATTTTGAAAAGTTGTATAAGATCTCCACGGAGTCTTCTATATTTGAGACTTGGCAAATCTAGAGCCCTCAATCGGTCCTCATACGGCAACCAAAACAAAACATTCCAAACAAAAACAATCTTGAAATGTTAGGTGGGATAACCAAAACCATAAAAAGGAACAAATATTTATCGCAAAAATGACGAAAGCAACCCAGTCGTTATGATCCCGTGAATCCATCAGAGAATGACATTAGGTAAAGTATGCCTATGAAGTGAGCATGGTTTGCGTAAAGCATGTATTTAACTTCACGAATTCAGTTTCTTTTTCCAGTTATTTCAAACAACTGAAACCCCATATTGAGCATATTTGGCAGAATTATTGTGATGCCTGAGTAATCCATTTCTTTGATAAATTATGCTGCAGAGCCTGGGTTCGCCAAAGACACTCACGCCCTCGTTTCAATTGGTCACTCCCTGACGAGACAGCAGGCCCAGTACGTGTGTGCTAATGAGTACGATGGCCACTTGGTGAGGCTCAACACACAGGAAGAGGAGACAACCGTACTCTCATTCATGGAGGAACACAACATGTGAGTTTAGAAAACAAATTCCATTTGTAGACTCAGTGAAGTAGGCATCGGTCAAGCCTGATGCCAATCAAAGACAGGTGAAAATATCAGCTGTCTGTGTGTCAGCTTCAGGCGAGTGCGAACACTGCTAAAGATATAAGGAGTGCAATTCCCATTCCCAAGTTTATCTGAAGTTGACAAATAAGTCTTCGTGCTCCTTGGATGCACATGCAAAGTGTGCGTGTGGTAGAGCTGGTGGGGGGGGGGGGGGGGGGGGGGGCCTT
>JAUEKT010279717.1:0-11695 GCA_031762655.1 Doris verrucosa | reverse complement strand
TCTCACCCCCCCTCTCTCTCTCTCTCTCTCTCTCTCTCTCTCTCTCTCTCTCTCTCTCTCTCTCTCTCTCTCTGTGTTGTGTGAAAGGTAGTGAAGGAATGGTTGCTGATACTAATGTTTTGCCGATAATAGTATTCGTTATGAAAAGATGACTCAACCACTGCGAATTCAGTAAATTCAATAAAGATGTTTATATGTTGTTGTTTTTATATTCATGCAAAGCTCACATAACGATGTCTTTGAGCACTTTATATCACTTCAATTTCCATTGCTCAATGGGTATTTTTCTTTTTTTCTTTCTTTTAATCCAGTTGGCTATCCTCTGACTGTCCTTGGGGGTATCTTTGGCAAAAACTGGGCTGGCAGCTTTGATGCCCCTTGCCGTACCAAGAACATAGCCAGGGAAATCCCAAGTGTGCCTTTGTACAGATCTGCTTTGGCCCATTACGCAATTGGAGGCTTTCTGCCTTTCAGGTGAACTTCCAAGTCCATGTTTTGTATTGTTTACATAGGATTTATGAGTAGTGGAGTTTGTGTTCCTGTTAAAGTATATATGAAAAGAAAAATTTCCTGATTTTAAAAGAAAACAACCTAAAAAGGATATGATATAAAATCTTTTGTAAATCTTGTGCCAGCCTCTTAAAAGTCATCAATGTTGGTCTGTCTCATTTGAAAGATGTGCGCAGACCGCTAGGCTGCCCACACAATGGAAACAAACTCCAACACGACTTCTACAAAAAGTTGCCTTTCATCAAAAAGTTGTATTGAACACACAAATAATGTGAAGTGAAGTCATGTTGTTTCCACTGCGTGGTCATAAAAGGCTTAAATGAAAGTTTCTAATGCATTGAAGACAACTTTTTGTAGAAATCGTGTTAAGTTGGTTCCTGCTACGTGGGCAGTCTTAAGGCTTCAATGATTGAGTTAACACGGAGCAGCAGCATGGATGATGATTTAGTCGCTGTTATCACAATAAAACGCAGCCAGTTTAATAATCTACCCGCTGAAAAAAAAAGGCTCAAAGTCCAGAGCCATCTATCAGTCAACTGCCGCCCTCATTTCAACCATGACCTCAATAGAAGCTTCAACCATGACCTTAATAGAAGTCACTGAGTGCACGTATCAGTTTTCTGTATTAAATTTTTTTAGACTTCATTTGTGTGTTTTGTTCTGGTCTTAGGTCTGTCATATCAATATCCCCTCATGTTTATTATGATATAGATAGATTTATGCTTTTTATCCGACAGTGCCATATCTGTTGAGCTTTACTACATCTTTGCGACCTTGTGGGGAAGAGAGCAGTACACCCTCTTTGGCATACTGTTCATCGTGTATGCTATTCTGCTCAGTGTGACAGCCTGCATCTCTATAGCCTTGACCTACTTTCAACTCTCCGCCGAAGACTACCGATGGTGGTGGAGATCAATTTTCAGCGCAGGGTAGGTGTAGAATTAGATTTATCGGAGTATCCAGGATTTCATTTAAAAGCTAAGTACAGTTGTCTCTAATAATTCAACTCTAGGGAGACAAAAGAAATAAGATTAAACAGAGCGTGTTATAAGACATACCCGCAAGTGAGGTAACGTAACAGTTGACCCAATGGACTGTGATAAAATTAGATGAATATTTTATATATCTAGTTCTGTAGCACCTATTGCTCTAGCCTCTAGGCCCTTTACAATCACATTTTACTCCCCTGGCCAACAGCAACACAGAACACATAGAATGAGACTTGCAACCTGTTGGGCATGATACGATCTTGTAGACCCTGACATGGCTGTCTTTAATGGCCAGGTACTCATTATATTTGGGAGAAGCTATTGGAGTTATTTTTCTTGCACAAGGAAAATGCTCGATGGTCACGGACTTCACGGATGAGTTTCGAAGTCAGTACCTCTCGATCAGCAGTCTGGCGTTCTAATAACTCAGCCATCGTGCCTCCATATCATATCTCGTGAAAGTGAAAGGATGTGGTTAGAGATGCTGATAGTCACAAATCATCTAGCACCAATTCCTTCATTCAGTTCTTCATATTTACTGATCAGGCCTGTGCAATGGGTCGGCTTCAGGGGGTTCAGGGGGGTGTGAATTCTGCCAGATAGAATTCATCAATGATAATATGCTTTATCATTAATATTACCACTATCCTAAAGGTTTCCCATTGATAATATTTGTTGTACATTTTAGCATAAGTTTATCATGTATTGAACAACTTAATCAATTTTTCTAATGTTTGTTTTTCAAATGCACAGATCTACCGGATTCTTCGTCTTTCTCTACGCCTTGTTCTACTTCTACAAGAGATCCAACATGTCCGGCCTGCTTCAAACCTTGGAATTCCTGGGCTACACTGCTCTCACCTGCTACGTGTTTTTCCTCATGCTGGCAACTGTCTCCTTCTTTGCCTCCCTCAAATTTGTGCGCTACATCTACGTCAACATCAAAATGGACTAAACGACATGATTGCTTCCATCTTCTCAGTCTTGAACTCTCACAGATATTTATAATATACATACATTAAAGGGACGAATTCATCTCAAAGGAATGAATTCGATATGGAGCAATGTGGGGATAATTTACTTTTAGGTTTCAAATTTGACCAAGATTGATATGATTTATAACTTTATTTTTGCTACCAGCAAAGAGAATGCACTGGTGTGCTTGGAAATATTCATTTGAATGTGTACATACGTGCTAGCTCATATCCTTTCTTCATTCCACTCCTTGCAAATGTTGATTTGTTACAGGGATGGGTTGTTTTATTATTTGCTTACTGGTTCTGCCATAGATTTAATCACTGCTTTTGTCATTTTTCCGTCGCTTTGATTGAAGTATACTACATGTGATTGGTTTGAGGTTGATCTTGTGAGGAATCAGTCTCCCTTATGCTTCTTTATGTGGTTTGACCCTGTGATAAGTCTTGACATACTTAAAATTACCATGTGAGACATGATTATGATGAAAGTGTATAACCAATTCATGATGAAATATTGTACCTAGTATTTCTAGTATGCAACTGTCGCTGTAAGATTATTTGGTTTCTTTTTGATTGATTGCCTCATTGAGTCAGAGCATCACTACAGTTTCTTTGCCTTGGCCACGTAGAGCAATCTTAACCCTTTGAACTCAAAATACCTCGTGAGCGGGATTTGGTCTAATAAGGGTTCACCGAGCTGAGATGCTGATATAGTAGCATGAAGTACATATATTCTTTCCCTTACCGGTACATATTATTTTATTTCCATCGAATAAGAACAAGAAACAGCTTATAGATCATGATGATAACAGGTATAATCCTGATTTTTTCTTATGTTTATCCACTGCATGAAGAGGGACAGCTAAGAATATAAGAAATTTTGAAGGTATCACATTTCCTTCTGGAAGCTCAGATGAGGTATCGGATTAGGCCCAGAAGGTCAGAGTTCAAAGGGTTAATTGTTTTACACGTTTACATGCTGTTATATGTATTATATCCTCACCACTACTCCACATGTCCAAAATATAACTTCTTATGCACAATACAAGCCCATACACTCTGTTTTGCAATAAGAAGTGAAAGCGCTCGTGCATGGGGAGACACTCCCATCTAAGAGAATATGGGGTTTTTTTGCTTTTCGCTGTGTTAATCCATGCATCTTGTTTCATACATTCAGTCTTTTATTCATAAAAATAAAGTAGCCCCTTTGTCTGATGATGGCGCATGGCGACACAGTTGGTTCGCCGACAATTGAAGGCTGCCAATGGAAAGCACTTATGTCTTGGTTGGTAAAATTATGTCTTCAACAGAGCTATTTGTGAAATACCTTACGCATTGAAAAAACAAACAAAACATTTCATTGTGAAAGGCTTATTCAAACATATAACGTTTTCAAGTTGTGCAAAATAAAGTTGAAATGATTCATGAACAAAATAATTGAAATTAGCCACTATTTTGTCTAAAAAGAGGATAGCATATTTGATACGGTTGTTACCTACTAACCCAGGGCGAATTTTTACCCACAAGTCCCAAATTGTTCAGAAAGTTGCTTTAGAAATCAATACTAATTCTTTCTTTTTCAATGTTAGTTCATTCAAATATCATTCCTTTGTGATGAAATATACAATATTTTAAGATTTTGGTAATTAGATATTAACCTGTTTTGTTTGTGTTTTGTTTGTTTTGTTTTGTTTTTTGGCAGTTTGTTTTCCTTTCAAAGGAAATTTTATTTTTTGTAGTTTTTTGTTTTTATAATTCAATCTCATTCGGCCACTAGAATCTCATTTCCCCATGAGAATTTAAAGAAGCAGTTTTAAAATAAGGGCCATTCATGGATGGAACAGAATATGAGTCTCCAAGCTACATGGTCTATGGTAACAGCAGGCATAGTTGTTAGCAGCAAGTACGGTATACTTTTTCTTTTTTCATTCGTTTCCAATTTTCTTGATTTTTTTTTATAATTCATTCTTACTTGACTACAAGTACAAATGGTTAACGGGTACATTTCAGATAAGCATGCAATGGCATCGGGAGATTCTAACATTAGGGCATAAATGCTTCTCAGGGCATTTTGCATACCAATACCATATCAGTTTTAGGATTCTGTGGTGACTGTATTTGTTGTTAATCGTATAAGCCGCTCCCTCACAGCATGAGGCTTTACAGGGTTCTGTGTGTCCTGTGACCCCCTACATTTGCATATTATCTTTGAAAGCGGAATGGAGCTCTGCTGTGAGCTTTAGACGTTGTTGGGTTTTTTTTTCAAGGGCATCATTGATTTGCCTGCTACCTTGTTTGCCAGGCTGCACTCCGTCCGCGTCTACAAAGTGCTTTGGAATAAATCAGCTGACTAAACTCAAAGTGAAGGTGTGAAAGGAGAGGATGATGAGGATTACATGTCATATTGGTTTGGATGGAGTTGATGGTTTTTTTTTACATGTTATATTCTATCCATGAGAAAACTGTTGGAAGCTTTTTTTTTCTTTTTTTTCCAGATCATATTCACACTTTTCTCCTTTGTCCCATTCAGTGTAAGTATTTTTCGTAGCTTTGACCATTCACCCAATCAAGTCTCTATTGGTTGATACGTTTACTCGAGTATTCTCTGAACACAAGGGGTTGTAGTGATACAGGGTTGGATTGTGGACCGAGAGGTGCCAGATTCAATTCCCAACATGTGGGTTTTCCTTTAACAAGACAACGCAACCATGATTATTCACTCGGCTTTGCTTTGTTTATTAAATTGTTGTGTGCCCAACAGGTGTGAAGGCTTGTCATCCAAGTTCTGCGTAACATGATGCCCACAGGAGTAGAAAGTCGTGGCTAAGCGCATTGGGTGTTGCTGGATGTGTGCATTTTATAAACATACCAACTTTACAATTACACTTGCCAGACCTCAGGTGTGGCTGACTTCTCCTTATATTAATAATATGCACATGCATGGACCCACTCGTGTATTTCATTTTCTTCTTCAAATTCTCCTACAGTAGGCATTCACATCACTGTAGACTGTCTAGTTTTTCACGTTGTATCCATGCATGTTGAAGACGTAGATCTAAATGTTTTTCCCAAAACCATATATATTCTTATTGAGTTTGGAAAGTTTTTTGTTACAACTGTGGATTTTCTTCCCATTCAGTGCAAGCTTTACTCTGGTGGCTAGTTGATACTTTCCTCGCTCACTAGCACCCTCATCCTATCAGTATCATCCACATATTGCTCTCTTTTTTTTTCAATATTTTCCGTGTCTTGTTAAAAAAAAAACTGTTGAACTTGGCAAGTTCTTCTTTGAGCAGACTTTTTATTTGCAGGCAAATAAGTCTTTCTAACTTTGTGACCATCAAATTATCTACCCTGACATTACCGTCATGATGAACAGGGCATACTTTTCAAGAAAACCACAGAAATCTGAATCATATTGATTCAAAACAAAAAAAACGTTACGTCAAAGGGATGCATGGACTTTCATTCTTTCTATTCTTGGTAAAATTCTGTGACAAAAGGTTCTTTCTCTTGCTTACATTACATACTGATCTGTAACTGTAACAAGTGCATTTCTCATTTCTCATATCTTAAAGAAAAATAGTGTTTCTTTCATATTTTTCTGTAAATGTCATTTTGCGCTTCTTCATCGATTGCCTGTTCATACAGTTAGTCAGGTAGAAGTGACTTTGTCATCATGCCATGTGCCCAAGCATCTGGCACCTGCTCAAGCTCTTCCCACTGCTGGCTAGGCTTCTCCTGGTCATTTTGACTCGTCAACCCACGCTTGGTGTGCAAATGTTTATGCACTCATTATTTGTGTTCATTGTTTTTATGCTCATTTAAACGGGTTGTCTCCTATTTCTAAAGTATGATTCTATATTATGCAGAAGCAATGCATCTTTTCATATACCGGTATCCGTTTTCTCAATCATTTTGAGTTGACTGTACCACTAGAAGTGAAGAGTTCAAGGTTTCTGAGTAGTCAGTGGGAACTCGACTGACCAAGTCTATGTTTCAGTAGTTTCATTTTTCACACCACCCATTCAATTTAATGCCTTTGACTTTGATTATGTAGCCTTGAAAAGTGAAGCTTGCAAGTTTATGGTTTGTATTTGAATATTTTAAAGTCAACAGTGATAATGAATGAGTTTATTTTGTAGTGATGCTTGTCATCGCTAGCAATTATTGACATGATTGAATTTTTCATTGCATCAACTGTTCACAAAACCATACATGGACCTACACAAGCCTCTCTGAAGTTATGAAGCAATATACAAATAACCAGTTTCTTGTTTTGTTTTTTAAATTCAATGGCTTTTGCTATATCTGTGCAAGAGACATTGCCCCCTCACCTGCAGAAAGATTTCTACAGCACAATGTGTTGCTTTTTTCCCCTCCTTTTTATTACTGTCAAGAAAAAGGGTAGTTTTGACAGACATAGTTATAGGTGCACCTGGTATAAAGCATAAGGTCAGTGGTATATGTGTAAAATAAAGCACAGCATTATCTTCTTAATCATGGAGTTGCAGAATTTAGGAGGTAAACATTCATCTTATATCTTTTTAAAGTTATGGTATGTACATTGTAGTTTATCATTTTGTAACAGATAAACTCAGCTTCTCTACTGTCATTGACAGTCAAATGGCAAATGAAAACCTGGAGGTCTATTTTTTATGATAGCATTTGTAGAGTAAAATAAAATAGTATTTTGTACCTCAATTTTGTCTTATCATCGGAAAGAACTACATGGAAATAGCTTCAGCAACAAAATTAAAACTCAGTGGCATTTACAGTGAACATGAAATATGCACAGAGAGAGAGAGAACGAGAGAAAAACAGAGAGAAAGTAACTTCTTTTTAGATATATAAATTTGAGCGTAATGTGTAGATCTTACGCTGATAGAATCTGGTCGGCCAGCATTTTTTTGTTCTTGATATGTAGTATGTAGTCATGCAGTGCTCTATGACACTTCATTTGGTAACGGTGTTCTTTTCCTCATTTATTCTGTTATTGCCTTCACACTTCTATTATAATTTAACCATGGGCCATGCTTGAAATCCTTGTCACATGTAAATTAACTTTCCTGGTTTATAAACTTTACTTTGGATTAATGCTCCCATACTACCATAGAAAAAATTACAAACTACCGGTATGTCTATAGGCCGAAAGGGAATTAAGGGAATACACTCTTCAACTCACAGGTTTCACTAAATCATCCTAAGCTAATCAACAGAGAGCTCTGTTGCAATTTTTGGAAGCTTTTTTCTTACATTTTTACTTTGACTCTTCAGCTGCCTTCATAGTAAATGTTGTCAATAGACTTTGACAACAATTTGAGACTTTCAATTTTCATTCTTGAACTGATCAATTTTTAAAGAGGGTTTCAAACTGTTTAGCAAGCTTCACTGCAAAGAAAATTTGATGAATCGTATGTGACCTGTAACTACCAAGAACTATTCAGTCTCACTTGTCTCAAACTTAAAACTGGCATGTGCAAGTTACCAAACTTTTTGAGACGGTTTAATAATTTTTTACATTGCTTTTGAGTCAGTCAAGTCATAGTATCTAAACAAATTTAAGATAGTGGTGTAATTTAAAAAGTGCAAGATTGCAGTATATCATGTTCAGTATTCAAGCAGTAAGCAGTAATCATGTTCCTAATGTGTTGTATTGTGTCTTAGTCAACGATACATTGATCTTTCAGTGCACTGTTCACACAAATAATGTTTTTTATTTCCTTAGTACACAAATATTTACAGACTAAAAGCTTATTGTTGATAAAGATTCTACCTTTCAGTGGGTGAATACTAATGACAGGTGTAAGTGAAAAGTGGGATGTAAATGGATTCACAATTTCTTCATGTTCTTCAAGTTATGTGTCTTCTTCATATTATGTATATTAATAGAATATAATACATATTTGTACATAAGACTTTACTTTCTGAAAATGAATTTTTATTGATGAATAATAAATATGTGGGAGAATTATATAATAATCAATGATATTGATTTTTTTTTAATTGAGCGTTGTTTTGTCTCATTATTTGTTATGGTTACATTTTGTTTTTCATCAAGTGTGGCACATTGTATGATTTTTGATATATATATGAATAGCCTCCCATTTTGCCCTTCAATATATTATACCCATCATCATCATGATTTATAACTTGTTGGGTATACTGTTGACATCACATCACTCTTTAGATATAAATATTTCAATGTTAGAAATGCCATCAAGGTGAAAAGCATTCTTTGCCATTGACTATTGTGAAGGAGTTATTCTTCCTTTCAGTTTCAGTATTTCACATCTTTCTGACAACCTAGGTAAACTTGTACTCATTTTATTTATTTATTTAATTTCAATTTGTCCTTCAGGCTGCGGTCTCTAAATATTCTGGTAATTTCTTATGGTAAGTGAAGAAGATTTTTTCAGAGCCAACTGGACATGTTTATAATAGTCTTTTTATTTTCAAAACCAGAGTTGTGTTTTGCTTTTCATATTGATTGAGTCCTTAAATAGGTATTTCCCTCTTCAGGTCCTGTCGAGAATATGTTACTAATAAAATATATCTTTGGCAAAATTATGTAGCATGTAGTTATTTTTTTATTTAGGATGATTCACCTGTTGCTTATTATCACTGATGTATTTTCAGAGTGAAATTTTGTTATTTTCATGTGACTACCGGTATATCTCCTTTAAAAAAATTAACAAGCTATTAACTAGTCATACATGTACCAAGATCTTCCTGGTGTCCAGAGAGGTCACTTCCTGTAACTGTAAAGGAAATCTGTGTATTTGATGGCAGTGTTTAAAGCTTGAAATTGAAAAAAATTGATGTCACATTCCTAGCTGTCAAACATCCTCGATGTATCTAAAGTAGTGAAGGGGTTGGTGTCCTGGTGTCCCTGGCAGCTGTGACATTTGAAAGCCTGGTGCAGAGCTAGGCTAGGATTCATCTTGATTATCGTACCCATCGCCACTCTACAATCTATTCAAATACTCGCCATTTAACTTGGAAAAGTTCATTGGAATACCACATCCATCAGATAGAGCAAAGTGGTAAAAGTAGAACAATCGTTTGAGGGCTAATTTTTTTCTTTCTTCTCCTTGTAATGAGTGAAAAAGCGAGCAAGGCCAACATGGGGTGCACATGCCAATCTTAGTCCTGTAGAGTAGAATAGAACTACCACTCCAATGTAATTGTAATACAGTTGGATCTCTCTAATCAGGAAACCCAGCAAATCGGGAAGAAATCCCAGGGAACAGATTTTTTCAATTTGTTTTACCTCTCTTATCGGGAAAAGTCCCCGGCTAAATAAAATTGGTGAGATCACAATTATCATCAGCTTTTTCTCCAAATTTTATAGTTCACTACTCACTCACTATCAAAATCTGGTCTGACTTTAAAGTTAAATGTGGTAGGCGTGTGTTAAGCTGTTCTCATGTGTTGAGATGTAATACATGTAATGTAATAATCACTTCACGTCTATCAAGGTAAAGTTCCACTTTCCTGTCAGGGTTTAACAGAAATTCAAGCTTGTAAAAGTTCTGCGATACTATAGCCACACCAAAATTCTTAGTGCTACATCGATCTGAGTGTTCCATTGCTGATATAGCATGATTGTATGTAGCCAGTTCATAAAGACTTACTAGGTTAATTTTACAGGTATCATCTATATATAATATATATGTATTTCTACTTGCAATTCATGATAGGTTCCATGAATTTTCAAGAACTTTTTTTTGTAATGTGCCTATTTGACTTTCGTTTTTGCCCATACCCCAGTTCTGATTTCCCGATGCTCTGAAGTTCAAATTATAGATATTAGATCTAGATCTATTTTCAAAATGCGATAGATCTTAAGTACAGTTAGAAGCTAATTCTGTTGTGATTTCAATTGATAAATTTATACCTTCATCTAGATCGAGTTTTAATTTGTCTCAGGTTTCGATGTTCTCGAGTCAGTTGTCGAGTGACGAGTGAGTTAGATCTAAATCTAGTAGGTATCACACACTCCTGCTTAGCGACTGGCGAAATCGTCGCGATTGACCCAAATTAGGCCTATCTTCACCACCCATTTTCTCTTTCAAATTGCGTCGAATCTAATTGAAAATCTATCTGGGTGTAGTTCAAGATCTGCTTAATCGTAAGAACTAATCTTTTTTACAGACAGTATTGTGGAAAAAGTATGATTGCCTTCGACAATCAGTCGATCCGATGACTGAGATTCTCGTATTTCGTCGGTTTTCATGGCGGGCCGATCGAACAAATCTTGGGTCGTCTCACTAAAACAGCTCGCTCGAGGCGGTGAATCGGTCAAGCTCAACGAAATAAACTGTATTGGAAGCCTGCTTCGCTGAGCTATCTCGTAGTATAATTTTTATGTCGTTACTATAACTATAAATAGCTCTAAACTTCCACGGAGAAATGGTCCAATCATACGGCTGAAATTTCAATCCGTTTACATGGGAAATTAAAGGAAAAAATTACATCCTGGGAATCTGTGAACTTGAAGGTCATTGTGGCCAAAAATTTGCCTTGATTGGTTGCTTCACGAGAAGAATGTGTGATTTTTATGAATGGACACCGTTTCCCCGTGAATCGAGGATCGGCTCTCGTCTCGAGGCACTTTTCAACCGGCTCATCTCATTACAGCGACACAAATCGTAGCAATATCGACTGGGATGCATTCCTGATAACATCATTGAAACTAACATTGTATACAACTTTTGGAAACGGACTGAATTTGCTTTAAAATAAATAAATACTTGTGTGATAGCACCACTTCTGACCGCTGGGAATACCCTTCTTACGCAACGAGCCGGCCATTAGGGCCACGCTAGTGGCGCTACGGTTGTGTGATTGAACTATGCGTCCGCCACGGCTAATTTCTTGTAAATCTATGGCTTTTTAGGTAAAACTACACTAAACGACACCTTTTCCTGTAACTACCTGTCTGAAATACGTCTTTTTAATGGGAAAAAGGTATGTAGATCTATAAATTTACTTGATTTTCTAGAACTCAACATTCGATGCGAGTGCCGGCCATGATCGCATCTCATTTTGAAACACTAAATCGCCCAGACGAAATGAGATTTTTTTTAAGGTGGTCTCACCATTACGTTGTTTTAACCTTTAACTCATTCTACCCCGCGCACGAGTATACTCGTACACGCTTGACCTACTTGACCGTCCGCGCACGAGATAACTCGTACACGGCCGCCTCGCCTC
>JAUEKT010279607.1:0-11702 GCA_031762655.1 Doris verrucosa | reverse complement strand
CTCTCGCCCGCTCTCTCTCTCTCTCGCGCCCGCTCTCTCTCCCTCTCTCTCTCTCTCTCTCTCTCTCTCTCTCTCTCTCTCTCTCTCTCTCTCTCTCTCTCTCCCTCATCGGTATGTTATGTAAACGGGCGCATAAGTAGAATAAAAAGATACGAGTTCTATACATGTTACAGATGTACAGTAATAATAATAATATAGTCTGCCACAAGACTTACGTAGTATCCCATTATAACTTAACACACTATGTATATCATCTACCTTAGCAGTAGACATTTTCAAACATTTCTTTTCCTGTTGACAACACGTTCTTCTTGTCGAGAAAGACGTGAAATACATTTACGTTTCAATAGCTGGCTGAGAGACTAATGACGTTTACTAATATTTTAAAGTAATTTCATGTACTATCCATAACGATCACGGTACTTTTATCATGTAGACAAAAGGTATGTCGAAACTCTCTAAACCGCGCAGCTTAATTAACAATGCTTAGTACGTGGGACGGAAATGGATTTCCTGCAACAAGGTTAGGCCGGGAAATGTCGACTAGAAATCACCTTAAGAACTTTCTTTTTATCTCTCTTCATTCCCTTTAGTTTCTTATCCCAGTCATAGCATCAGTGGGTTTCTCTTAGTAACTGGAGGACTTTATATATTATGAAATATCGTCGTGTAATCCATTTCTGTTGGATTGTAATCGAAACAAATGTCACGATGTAAGATGACACTGTCAGCTTTGCATATTGACGTAAACGAATGACATTCAAAAGAAGGAAAATAGTTATATCATTATACTACAGTCCATTTCACGCAAAACGGTTGACGTTTTTCGCTGATAACTTTGTTATTTGTAAACGCAGAGAACTGAAAATTTGCAGTTCTGTAAATCATTTTGTCTTAATATGGAAATATTTTTCTGTTAAAATTTGACTTAAAATAAGAAAAATTCCTTCATAAAACTATACATTTTGTTGGGCATGACTAAAAAAACACAAATAGTATACAGTATAGGAGCATACATCACAAGAAATTACCGCAAATTTTGTGACGTCATAGGTCTTTTGTGTAAATATAAGGACACAATTTGACTTTTTGCCAAATTGCAACGTTTTGTTTAAAGGGCAGGGCATTGACTGTCACGACATGAATGTTTCGATAGAGATTAAGAATCAAGATCTAAAGCCTAAGATCTAGATTAAGATCTTGATCTAATAATATTTGTACATGTAATATCAATATCAGGAATAAGTTTGCAATTTCATTATTCATAATGCCCAGTCGCCTTTAATGTGTTTTCATTCCTTTTATATGCAAACTATCAATTTGGCCTAGGCCTATCTATGTCCTATTTTCTGCTATATCATATGGTCACAAGCCCACTCGATCTAGATCTAGATATCAATGTTGGTAATCAAATATAGCCT
Organism: Doris verrucosa; assembly: GCA_031762655.1. Classification (NCBI taxonomy): domain Eukaryota; kingdom Metazoa; phylum Mollusca; class Gastropoda; order Nudibranchia; family Dorididae; genus Doris; species Doris verrucosa. Next base: position 10,281 of record JAUEKT010279607.1, on the reverse strand, counting down.
AAGTAAATGAAGCGTACTTACCGTAGGATTATTTCAAGTAGGCTTATTTGACTCAACAATTTGAAGGTAAATGGCAAAACGAGGAGTCGAAAGGAAGGATGTTTGTATAAAATAATTTAATGTAATATTGCTTTGCGTGCAATTAGAGGGTGACTCTGCCTTTAACAGGATGTCAATATTTGCTCTTAAAAAGACACGTCAAGAAAAGTTATGCCTTAAATCATCTAAAATTTGTGGAGCTATTATTAGTTCATTTTTTATATATGTTATGAAGCTAACTTCTTTATTCCAGGTCCAAAAAATCGGGAAAAAATACCCATATTAAGACAAAATGAGTTTGGTACGTGTACAAAATTTCATTTCAATATGTGTAGAAATAAAAAAGTTATTCCCAAAAAACGTAAACCGTTTTGCATGAAATGGACTTTAATAATTGGTTTTAATAAGCCAGCAGCCCATCATATGACAAAGACAATATAAAAAATTTTTAAAAGAAAAAAAGAAGAAGCGCCAACAAAGTTCAATATGAGATTCACGTAGGTGTGTTTATTGACGTACAAAATATGCTTACATCCAATCACCTAGATAGCTTAGCCTTCTGACCTTAAAGCGATTCCCTTGCAAGTAGATTCCTATATATATTATTACAAGATAGCCGACTTGCTGTATTCATTCAAAGAGAAAAGAAAGCCTTCAGCTTTTACTTACGATATAGGCACACAACTATTCTTGCTCTCCTCTCTATTTCTCTTCCTCTCACTTTCTCTTTTATTTCTTATGATGATAGGGATTGGATAAGTGAACGTTTATTATGCTCAGAGGTTGGGGTTGTTTTTTTTCATGTATGGTATACATAAAAAATCTTAGTGGTAATAACTTTATTTAAAGAATATTGAAAAACCTTGAACCTAATTCTTAAAAAAAAGAAACAACCTTTGTTTTTATTTCCCCTTTGGCCTTTTACAATAAAGAACAAAACCCAATAAATTTTCAAATGGCATTTTCTTCAATTCTAATCAATGATTACTTTTTAATGCGGTGTTGGAGAGAAAGTCCCTTAACAACTACTTTTATTCAGATGAGAATGAGTGTAGCAACTTAATAAAAAAACACAACTATTCTAATCTTCATAAAATGATTCCCACATCCCTCTTTCCACACTACAAATAAGAATTCAACTTTCACAGATCGAATACAACGTACAAAAATACACGCTTAACTTAATTAGCAGAATTGTATAGTTACTAGAAATAAAACTAATATTAAAGGAATGGATTATGAACAATACAAATTTGTGAATTGATAAATTTTTAAAATGTAGATATCATCAAAGAATTGAGACATTTCATGAAAATAGTTCTGTCCATCACCAAGTGGAGGAAAGTTTGTTTTTATAAATATTATTGGTAAATATATCAGATTCTACAAATTGTATGCACCCTATAATTAACAACATATCATAAATGTTTGTCAAAACAGGGGAAGAGGAAAATGGTTTGCTAAAAATATAGAAAAGCTTACAAACAACACGAGACATAATAATGCTTCTTTTTTTCATTATCTTAGGCATAACTGATATTGCATTCTTTAAATTTGGTGCTGTTGTTGAGACGAAAGACAGATCCACATAAAAATCAAGTGATCGAGAGCAAAAATGTCACTTCCTCCTGCTCATGACCGTATAACCAACTAAGAACTATAAATAAAGTGTAGAGGAAACCAAAAAGGTAGATATATGAACATATGAAAAGAACCGTATGTAAATATTGGGGACAGTATTGACATTTTTCCATTATCAACAATTAAATCACATTTGTCGTTTAAACAAATACACAAACGCTAAAGATTCTTCATGAAGAAACAATGAAATCCCAGCTGCTCATATCTCAATCACTCGTCCTTTCAACGACAATGGCTCACAAAACATTTAGCAAGCTCTACCTCTTCCCCCAAAGAAGTAAGGACTGCTAAATGTTTCCCAGCCATTTCCTCTTTTCTACGCAATGACAATAATGCTTGTCTAAGGGCAAATCAAAATCTTAAAAAATCAATTCTATCTATCTACAAGCTGGGAAATACGCGTGGCAAACATTTCCAGTAAGCAGAAACGCTACTGCTGAGCAAGCCTACTACCCACTGCTAAGGTGTTATTATCACACCTAAAATAAAACAAATTTGGGAAAAAGCAAACAAAGAAAAATCCTGACCAAAAACTGAACAACAGTAAAAGAGAGAGAAAAACAACAACCAACAAACAACCTATAACAATCTGCAGAAAATACGGCTAATCCAGTTATTATTAAATCACAAATTCAATAAAATAAAAGCAAAACAAAAAACAAAATACCACGATAGAACAAAAGGCCTACTTAAGATATTCATGATATGAAATAAAATAAAAGACTGATGTAAAAGAAAAGCTTATTGGTAGGGCCAGGGATAAGATTACAAATGAAATTTGGTAAAATAACACAATAAATAATCACATGACATCGAACATTATATGCTTCGAAATGGAAGATAAAACGAAATGCTGATAACGCAACAGTGTAGATAACAGTAAATAGGCAACGTAAAATACAGCTCAACAAGGGATCAATGGGAGAAACATTAACAGCAATGGGTAAAAAAAAAAAAAGGAAAAAGCCCAACATAAACAAAAACAAACTGTGGTCATTTATCCGTGGGAGGATAATAATAATAGCAGGTTATACTTAAAATCACCTACGACAATCTAGCTCCAGTTAATATTCTTTTGGCAACGAATAACCTTTTCTATTTCACCCACTTGGTATGAATGCACGACAGCAGTGCTTCAGAGACAGAAGACGGCCGGATGTTCCGGCAACTGAGTTCAGATCTCTGCTTTTTTTCTCTTTCAAGACAGCCACATTCTTTGTACTTTTTTGCATTCACGGAAACCCTAACGACTGAAAAGCAATTAATTGTAAAGCAAATTCAACGTGAAATTTCAAACAGTTTATTGGTCCATGGAGTTGCACTGTTTGTTGATTTCAGTTTGTTTTCTTCTTGTCAAAAAATATAAAGACTGAAAGGGTTTGGAAATGGGATGAAAATACATATCAATAAAAAAAAAAAAAATTAAAAAAAAAAACCCAAAAGACATGACACACAAGATTATTCTTATGTGTGTACCATATTTTGAAAAATAAAGGAAACGTCTGTACAGAGTTAAGGTAGGATCTAGCATATTGAAATGTCTATCAGATTACATCAAAATCAATAGTGCAAATTTGGTATTCTGAGAGGAAGAGGAGCTAAATTTACATACACATATAATATACATGTATGCTTTTAATAAATATATACATCTCATGGTCTGCTGTACCCACAATGCAACCAATGAAAGACTCGGGATAAACATGCATTGGTAAAACCTGGGCAGGAAAACAAACGAAGAAAAAAAAATTCTTTCATTTTTTTCAATATATAAATATTTCAGCGTCTTCACATAGAATCATGAATGAAAGAACAAAAAAATCATTATAATATAAAGCATTAATAAAGTCTAAATTTCAGAATTGGTTCCATGCTATTTTTTCTTTGTGGGCGTGATTTTAGGTATTCGTGATAACTTGGTAGTCGTTACAGTCGGCATGGTAACGGTCCTTGTCTGAATCTGGTGCGTTTGATATGTCAAGGTGGTGTTGCTCCTGCCCCCGGCGTTCCGTGTCTCCTTCTGCACGGTGGTGTACATCTCCGGTTCGTCGGACGCCTCGCTACCGGCTCGGCTGGCGGGTCGGCTGCCATTGCCCATGCTGGCGCGGCTGGAGCTCCGGCTTCCCACTGTGGTGAAGGGGAAATATAATAATAGATCGATTTAAAGACAAACAGTGAGGCAAGGGGCTTTAGACAATAGGTAAATGGCAGATGAAGTAATTGAATAGCCCTGTAGAAGCAAAGACAAGAAAGATGCATAGGAATAGACAGAAAGACAGGTGAAGGTCAAAGGACCATCATAACAAAGGGGAGCTTTGGATTATACTGGTTATATCTAGCTCAATTTGACACTGATTATAATTCCATATTACGGTATTACGACCTCAAAGTTAACCCTTTGAACACTGCTGGAGCTCCGACTTCGTACTGTGGTGAAAGTGAAAGAACCATCATTGTAACAAAGAGATCGGGATTACATTGGTTACATCTAGCCCAACTTGTCACTGATTATAATTCCATATTATTATGACCTCAAACTTAATATAATTAAATCACAACCTTTATTCTACAAAGAAATTTGTTACAGTTATCATAGATTAAAACATTGCAAGATGAATGTTATTTAAACGAAAGACTAGATATATAGGTGAAGCATCACCCTCCCAGAAAAACTTCCAAAACGCAATCTTTGCTTGTCTATTTTAAATTTACCTAATTATGAAGCCATCTTAGGATGAATTTAAGAGGGGAAAAAAAAAGAAATATTAAAATGAAATTTCGTTATTAGACTGTAAGAAAAGCATTAGACCTACTATTAGTTCCTGACAACTACCCACCTAACCAAAGAAAGGAAAAGAAAAAAAAAAAAAAAGGAAAAGAAAACTCCCAAAGACAGTACCAGAGTAGGAACAAGAAGCAAATAACAAAACCAATGGAACTACTTACGCACAAACTCCAAATTATACTGGACTTACATAATTTAGCATCCTGTGTGTATTTGTGTTTGGTAATCTTGGTTCCATCACGATCGGTGTGGGTCATGATCTGGTGGACTTCCCCATCTGGCGAGGTTTTCGTCCTTTGTTTCCAAGGGGTGGAATGAATGGTCTTTTCTCTGATCTGTGTGTGACAAACGAATGGACAGCAAATTCATAGCGTGAATTTTTTCCTGTAGAATATGTCAACACTTCAAAGTTGTAATAAAGAGGGGAAACAAGAGAAAAAAAAAGGGTGATATCAGTGTGAGGTACATTTTCAACCCGTTGCGGTGGAGTCATCTTGATGTCATGGTGGGACTTAAGGTTTACTTCTAGATTCCAAATCTAAGACCTCCACATAAACTCCCCTACAGCCGAGGGCTTTCTCTGAATTCAGGCGGGAAATGTGCTCAGGGGACAAATTTTGCGAGGCTCCAGCCAAATTTCAGTGCAATGAAGTGCCAGGCTGCTATCCAGTCTGGAGTGAGTGGCCTCACATTTCCCTGAGTGAGTAGGCAAATGAGTTTAGCGAAGGAATTGGAGTAATTTTTTTTGTTCAAGGAAAATACACGATCGTCGCGGCTGGGATTCTAACCTGGACATGTACCTCTCAGTCACTAGTCAGACATCCGACGCCTTAACCACTCGACCACAATGCCTCCGCTGTAGCAATGGTCCCGCTGCAACGGGTGCCCACTATAATGCTATAATTAACATGCTCTATTATATAACCAACACTGACCTTGGTGATGGGCCCACTGGAGGTGCTGTTGGAGCGGCCTGAGTAGGAGGAGCCACTGGAGCTGCCAGCGGGGGATTTGGAGACGAAGCCGGCCATGGACTGGCTCACCCCCTGGGCCAGGATGAAGTTCTCACGCAGCTCCACGTTGGTGCGCCCCTTGGCTGCAAGGGGATATAAATGGAAGAAGAGAATAAAATTAAAATCGGGCGACAAAGAATTAGTCGAATTGGAAGGGGAGATATCACATCTCCTAGTAACTCAGTCGGCGATCGAGCAATCAAGTTTTACTAATGAGTTGGTTGATAGACAGTCAATTGCATCTAATAATGATATAATTACTACTATATACCAGTACTAATGACTTTTTCAATGATCATTCAAATACCATCTACTAATAATGGAAACAATGATAAGTCAATCCCATCTACTAATAACTCCGTCAATACTCAGTCAATTGAATCTACTAATGACTTGTTCCTTAAATGTTTCTACTTTTAAAGGAAGACGGCACTGGTTTGACTACAACGATAGAAACTAGTGAAATACTGATACATTAAAATCTATGTTTTGGCTTCATCAACACAGATCTAACATTGCGTCAAAAGAAAACGATAAAACCTGTATCCTGTACCACTACTGGCTCATAAACTACCTATATTACTTAAACTTTATCATGTGAGAAAATGCATGTTGATTTCAAAATTTACAATTCCATTGTGATATCTGAAGCTAAAAAAAAACTTAGAACGTAAGAGTTTACATTTTCAGGTAGAAGCTACATCATTAGTTGCATGCAACATGAACAAAGGAAAGATGAAATCAAGCAGATGAGGAGCAAATGGCAAGTCAAAATAAATGATCAAAAATCAAATGTCAGACTAAACGCTGTGTCTGGTGGACAGAGGAAGATAAGCAATCACTTTTTTTTTTTTTTTTTTTTTGGCATTTGGCATCAAAGGTCAAGGAATTCTCTGCAAAAATGAAAATACTCATAACTGAAATCAAAACCAAAATCATGGAAATCTTCAAACAAATATTGTGAAAGCATATGAATGCTCTGGAAATGAGAATGACTTTTGATGATGGGCTGCAATAAAATGACAAAACAAAAAAAACAAAAAAAAAAAAAGGAAAAAATTCCTAGAATGAAACTTATAAGGGTAAAATGTAACAATCCACACTCTCCAATTTTTTTCTTCTGCCTGTAAGTCAACAACAATAGTTCATACATCTCTTTCTATGCTTTACTTGCTTGTGGTGTTTTTATATGCTAGACAATAACAGTAAATGGAAGTCTTTCGGCACTAATTAAAAAAAAAAAACTGCATTAATTAACAGATTCGAATTTTCTGTGACAATCAATTATCTTTCTTTCATAGAAAGTTTCCACAGGCCGATACTTTCTTTAAAAGCAAATATTGATATTATTTAGAACACTTTAAAGAATACACTGATGAACACTCAATTAAGTGTTTGTTAATGTCTATCAACTTCATTCTCATTTTTACTGGATGAGGAAAACACAAGGCTTTTAAAAATTGCCTTGAAGACGAACAAAAACAACGATCAAGAACAAATTAAATTAATGAATTAAGGTGAAAATAGGACATCCACTGCAGGTAAACTGAAAATGATTTTGATTCAAAACTGAAAAAAAAAATTCAACAAAAACCCAAAAACATTTCAAACTACAGTACAACGTAAATCAACGGATAAAGATAAAAAAATGTGCAATCTGTGGCCACTTCAATGAAATTAGCTACTGAAAAGGAAAACATAAACAAAATGAAATATAAAAATAAATAACACACCTGATGAACTATAAAAAAGATTGTAAAAAAATTGATGGGAAAATTGAAAAAAGTGTGATGACTGAAAAAGAAATTTAAGACTATGAGTGACAGTATTCATTTCTTTCATGTAAGTTACTCATTGAGTTGTGTTTTCCTTTTTTGTGATTCGATGTTTTGTTTCAAATTATTCCTGTTCACCATTTGTGACAATTTCAGGGTGAATTATGGGGGTCCGATACCAATAATTCTCAAAATCTTTATTTTCAATACCTTAACAAAATTATATGTATTATATAATGTAAGTGTACTATGGGTGAATGCAAGTTAATTTATGTTAGTATTTTTCTAAACTTTCCGGTTGCGATGAAAACGGTCCTTTAACATTTTTTCATTTATAGATCTAGAGATAAATCAAAAGTTCTTTTTTCATTTTGATGTGATCAGATTATCTTGCAGTTGACAATTATTAAAAAGTCTGTTACTGACGGAAAAGAAAGGATAGCAGTGAAAAGTTGGCGAGGAGAAATTTTTAATTTTTTGGGTCAATCTTTAATTTTAGAGCCTTGAAAAATAAATTTAGTGTCTAAATAAAAAATAAATAACTTGCCAGCTACAAGTATGAACACATTTCTATTAGAATATCATGTAAAGTTTGATACTGGTAAGTGTAAAATGAGAACTGGGGAAATGTTTAAGAAAAAGAAAGCGCATCCTGTAAAAAAAAAACTTTGAAGAAAAATGAATTCAAAACATAGATTATCTTCTTTTCCTGTTACATCTCCTACTCATAATGTAATTTTAGGACCTTTATTATTGGCATTATACTCAAAACTGTTAACATGCATAGACAAGATGATGAAGATTTCTTCTGAGCAGATAGAAAAAAAAGTTACTGACAGAAAATGCTGTTTGGGCATCCTTAAGATGCAACAGTCAGGTGAACTTTGTATTAATATTCCACACAAGGAAGTCATAAAAAGAAAATCTACACAAGCGATGCCCACCAACCATGAACCCTTTTTCTTTAATTAATTTTATTTCTGGACGCAGATTGTAAACAACTTTTTTGGAAAATACTGGTAAAAAAACCCACCTCAAAAAACAGAGGTAGAGAAACAAGAATGCGATACCCAAACGCAAAACAAAACAGGTAACAATTCTGAGAGTTATGGATAATGAAATCACAGCATGTGTCACTAGAACTAGAAATACATGATAAACAGGAACGTTGCTTTTTTTAAAAATGTTGACTTTCAAAAAGGAACATGTGAAATTAGTAATAAAAATACAGAAAAAAAAACACCAAACAAACAAAAAAACACAAAACAAATCGAAGGAGCAAGGCTGTTTGTTGGAAGCAGGCGTCGGATCAAAAACATGGAATGCAAAAATGGGGGGTTGGAACTGAAACATGGCAAAAGCTGACACGGAAAGGTGTGGCAGGGGGGAACATCCAAATGAGTCACTACGCCATGCCAACGATGGAGGCAGGGAGGGAGGGAGGGATCGGCAAACGACAACCAAACGTACGATCCTCTTGGGCATTTGATGGCCTTCGTTCTGTTGATGCTGTGGTGGGGGGAGGGGGAGGAGGAGGAGGTGGTAATGCCTGGGGCTTCTCCTGTTGCTGCTGCAAAAGTCGTCCTTTCAGGCGGAATTGCTTTCTCCGCCAAAGTCCAACTTCATCAGAGATGGAAGAGCAAATGTGAAACGTTTCACTTTGTTACAACATTGCCATTCTATAAGTGAAAAACGGGATTAAAGTAGGATACTTCAGAAATGATCAGTGTTAATCATTATTATGCATTGTAGAGCTATACAAAGAGTGCAGATATGACTATAGAACAAAAGTCATAATTCTGGTGTTGATGATTGTGATGATGATGATGATGATGAAGATGACCAGGCTAAAACAAATCATATGATTTATATTAAACGTACATGAACATATTGAAAGACATTTAAGTTAGTGACAAGCGTTTTAATGCATACTCCTGAATTCTTGACAAATTCTTAGGATGGGAGTTTGATGGATTGACCGAACATATTAAGTGTATATGAAAAGAATTTGAGTTGGAGTTAGCAGAAAAGAGTATTTAAATTTTATGTTTTTCATTACCCCTTTAAACAGCACAAAGCCTTTGTTCTATAAAACAGAGATTTACTTCACGTTAAAAAAATAATTTATATAATTAAGAGATTAAGTCTTGGCTGAATATCAGTGAACTTTTCTTCTTGTTTTTCTACAAAATATGTAAAAAAAAAAAAAGCAACAGCATGAGAAAATTTTATAAGATTGAAATGATTGATAGGAGACAGGTTCATAACTTCATCTAAGTGAAAAAGAAATTGAATGAAAATCAATGTGGCGGCCAGTTTGGCGGGAAATTCAATGAAATAAAGCATGCTTGAAGTACCTTCTGTAATGTGAGGGATATTCATGCAAGGCATTAATCAATAAATGTAACAAAATTTAAAAAAAAAAAAGGGGGGAGGGAGTAAACATGTAATTAATTATTTCCTTGATCATTTCATACTAGATCCATCCAACATCACCCATACTCTCCACCCCCTCCCCCCATGATAAAACAATACGAAGACACTGCTCCACCAAAAAGTACACACAAAAAACTAAACAAAGAACAACAACAAACACATACAAACCTAGTTCGAGATTTCCTCAACATCAACCGAAACCCGATCAGAAAATTTAGGGGATTTCAAATTCAAACCTTTCTACAATGACTTGAACCCATGAATTGTGGCTGTTGGGGTGCTGCCTTACCAACTGCTGTGAGCTATCCTGTCCATCCCAGCGTGCAATAGCCACATTAAATTACAAATCTAGTTACCGCAAATCTTCTCTCTGACTTGATGACTATATTGTGTAACACGATAAGCAGTTGGAGAGGCTTCAACGCAAAAGCAACAGTCTATTGCGAGACGGTTATTACCGCCAATAGAATGCAATGAGGAATGCAAGGAGAGAAAGTTGGGAATGCGAAGGGATGGGAGAAAGAAGAGAGAGAGAGAGAGAGAGAGAGAGAGAGAGAGAGAGAGAGAGAGAGAGAGAGAGAGAGAGAGAGAG
>JAUEKT010279385.1:0-11710 GCA_031762655.1 Doris verrucosa | reverse complement strand
TTTCCATGAATAATCCTGCAGCTTGTGTCTTTGTACATACTTTGCATAAGGTTGACCAGCTTTTGTGGTATACCATAGTGTCGTGTGAAATGGCATTATTCTGAACATGATGATTAATTAAAAACCAGGCTGTACTTTAAAAAGAAAACTTAAAGTAATGGGCAGACATCGAAACCTCTGTTGAAAGAGTAACTTTTAAAACAATCGAGTAAAGATCGGGGGTGGAGGAGGGGTAATAAAGGGCACTGTGACCGCTTTCGTCTAAGAGCCCGCTCCGCCCAAGAGCTCGCTTTTCTTGCTTCCCGAGCACGGGGCTCTTAGGCGGAAACCACTGTATTATATCTCCTGATCTCCCTATATCAGCTGCTTTTCTAATTAAATCTTTAACTTTTTAGCTTCTAATATTTGTAGAAACACTGTCAATCACATAACGAGAGCCTAGAGAGATTAAACAGACCAGGTAGGTATTGGCATGTCCATTTCTTGGTTATACAGTGAAACCTCTGTAATCGGGAAACCCGGCAAATCGGGAAGGAATCCTAGGGAACATAACTTTTCCACTTTATTTTACCTCTGTAATCGGGAAAAGGTCCCCGGCTAATTAGGAAAGAATTGGCGAGAACACTTTAATTATCATCAGCTATTTCTCCAAATTTTATCCCTTACACCACTCACTCACTACCAAAATTCAGTGTCACTGTAAAAATGTATCTAGCAGGCCTGTGTTAAGCTGTTCTAATGCATTGAGGCGTAATAATCACATCATGCCGACCCTAGTTAGACAGGCTGACCACATGCCAAGGTGTGAAATCTGGAAATGAGGCTGTACTCCGTGCCCATAAGACAATGACCGAGGTGTTGACACGGGAGGCAGCCGGTGCTTACGGCAAAGTTGAGAATTGGTATGGATTCGAGTCTTTCATTCTTACCTGACCGGCTGTCAACCAGAAGGTGGCACGCCTAGAAATTTAACAACTCACCATGCATCAGGTGTTTATCTATGTGTCTCCCAGCATCTAATGAATGACCTGATCTTGTAGTCCAATACATTACTTTTTCAATTCGGCTTTAGCCATTTACTTTTATTTTGCCACTTTATATTTCATCATCGTAACTCTTGAATAAAGTTTCAGAAGAACCCCATCTCATTATCAATTTTGCTAACCTAACAGGAACATAATGTATCTCAATTCTTAGAGCAGTATCAGCGGCTAAAAAAACTGTAAAACATGTGTTTAAAGCTGGTGCAACAATATCCTTCCATCAAGGATGCTGGGATTTGTTAGTGATGTTTAAATACTTCAAAAAGATGAGGAAAAGTAAAAATCATAGGGTCCCCAGGCAATCGGGAAACCTGGCTAATCGGGAAGGATTTACAATTCACCAAAAATTCCTGATTAGAGAGGTTCCACTCTATTACAAAGTAGAACAAAGCTTTCAAACCACAAATCGAAAGGCAGCTTATTAGGGAATAAGCAGCCTCCGATAAGTGGACATACCATTGCTAATGTGGTAAACCCTCTCTTATTAAACAGCAGTTGATACTGGCATACTTTTACGTCTTTCCAAGTGTCTAAGGCTATCACTGTTTGCCATCACAGTGATGTTCATTTGTAATGTCTTATTGGAGCCCCCAACTTAATTCAATTCTGATAGTTTAAAATCTTTATTCATTCCCGATAAATTTGAATTAAGAGGCTACACTGTTCACCTCTCCTTATCTCACCCCACCTCTATTTGAAATTCATCTTTTTCCCAAGTGCATAGAGCTTGTAATCTACAGGATTATACGCTATATAAATGCCATTTGTTATTATTATTATTAGATATTTACTTTTGTTGTACGTCTGTTAACTTTATTTTTCTTTAAAATGCTGAACCCTTGCTTTTGGTATTCTTTTTTTAATTTTCAGTCTTATTTTTGTAAGATATCTTACAAAGGAAGATGCCCTGAAAAGTTTACACTTGCATAAAGATCAATTTTGTGTAAAGGTAGGATTTGTAAAAAACCAAGACAAGAGGGAAAAGGCAGAGAACAGGGACACATTGAAATCACAAAAGAAGAAGCCAGATTTCAGAAAAAAGGACAATCATAAGAAAGGAAAAGCATACTCCAATGGTACAGAAGAACAGTATGAAACAGATCTGAACGATGAAGGTGATGTTAGAAGTAATGGCAAATCTGCCAAGCATAAGAAGCCATTGGTCAACGGACAGACAGGTGGAAAAGGTGATTCTGCTATCAATGGACATAGCCGCCAAACAGAAAGGAAAGGAAGAGAATTCCATAGGAGGAATGGACCCGCTGATCACACAGGTAAGATAAATGTCTTTTGGATTTGATTTTTCAAGTCAAAATGCGCTCTCAATTTTGTTGAAATTATCGAAGGGTAACGTTAATTTTCATTCTAAACCCCGCACACAAATTTTACCCTGGGAGCCATTTAACCAAAGGTTATTTTCAGCTTCCTAAGGGGTTTTCAGCGCAACGGTTCAATAGGCTAACAGGCACTTGAGTACTTCTACCTGATCGTTATTTACCTTCATCTGAGGACACATGCATGCCAAAGTGTAGTGCAGCAAACATTTTTTCCCTCCGCTTGAGATTGATTGGGGATGGTATTCAAAACTATTTTTTCTGTCCTAGCTTCTGGCTTTGGTCTCTCATATCACCATGATGAAAGTCGTGGTTAAGTTCGTAAAAGTTTAAAAAATGTGCATGTTGGATATTTTTATTGTAGACGCAAAACGTTCCTGGGCAATACTGAGTTTTATGCACTTATGGTGGCTCTGTGTGAGAAAGCCATATCATCTATGCATTCACGTCTAGTAAATTGCTTCAGCTTCATGTAGGTGTGGAAATCGTACACATCAAGCCGCGCGAAAATGTCCGATCGTGGTGCTGTCCATGAGTCAAAGCCTATTACAAAATACCGATTTGTTTGGCTCACAGTATATCAATTTGAATGAAATAAAAACTATTTAAAAGAGGAAATATCGTTGATCATTATTGTGTTATGTTGAATGTGTGCACAATTGGTAAATATTTTTTAAAAAAGCATTGATTTTACGAAGGTTGTATAGATCTAACGCCACTCTCGCGACTGACCGGCCAAAACCTTACTCCAAGTGGCATAACCTTGATGCTCGATGCTGAATGGTCGTATATTTACAGTTCTTAAATCATTGGAAAGGGCATTGAATCTTCTTTACAATGGGCAACTCCACTCAGAGATAGCATAAATAATCTAGCAGAAATCACCGTTTGAAGCGACTTACTTTGACGTTTTTTATTGGAAAAAGATGTTAGAGTTTAAATTTCATAGAGTGGAGTACACCATTAGAAAGCTTATAATCTCGCCTTTAGATTGTGTAAATTTTGTTGAGATTGATAACTTCGGCAACAAGCGAAATACAAAAGACCAAGCGCGGTCATAGGCATTTTTTTCAATTGCAGTCCGTGATTTTTTACAAGGACCAAAGAAGGATTATGATAACAGTCGACCTCTCGCCACCTGGACAGCGAGCCAACGATGGCTGAAAATGTTGAATCTACCGTTTTTAACCTAACAAAGATTTACTTAAGAGCATAATTGAAAGCTTTATTAGGTAAATTTTCAAATTTAAGTAAATCTTTATATACTAATGTAATGTTAAGAGGGTAAAAAAATAATAAGCGCGAATACTTCAGTTGGAGAAACGGGTTGGCTACGCAAACAATAGAACAGCCAGCTACACCCAAGGACGAGATCCAGGATTGCCAGTTTGGCTTCCTAGAAGCCAAATTCGAAAAATCTCACTCCTTGGCGACTCATTCGGCCTCCAAATATTTAGTCTGCCCTCTTGGTCTCTATAACTTTTGATTTGGCTTCTAGTGACAGAGTTTTTGGCGTATTTCAATTTCCATCGCATTATATTTTATTACACTTTTCGTTTTATCACTTCAAAATAAGACATGACTAATTTATTTGATTTCTGGTGTTGTAAGGTAAGACAAAATGACATGTCCTTTTGATTAACACATTTATTTAATTTTTGAAGAATGAAGATATTTTGGGAACTTTTTCTAAATCTTGTGGAAAGAAAATTAATTGCTTAACAAATCTACAAAGATTTTATGAGGCTAAGGGGTTTCGGTGGTATTTGGCTTCCTGCAGCAGAATTTGGCCTCTTGCGGTAGCTGGATTGGCATCCTGTTGAAAAATTATCTGGCAACCCTGACTAGATTTAGGCCTAGCGTCCTATGTAATCATGGCGGCTAGCAAGCCGACAAGCCTATGTGGAGAGCAAATAATAATGAATAATTAATTATGGTGTTGTATCGCAATATTCCTTTGATATGTGCAACATTCTGGTAATCGCCTATTTGTTTCACATATAGATCTAGATCTAACGATTGGAAGTAGACTCGACAAAATGACACTGTAGTTATGGCCATAGCTCAAAGATCTCAGAGATCTGTCTAGAGATCTGTAATTTATTATAAACACTATAGAATAGTCTAGAGCTAGATCTAGATTTTAGATCTAGAGATCTGAATACAAGCCTATATTATCTAAATCTATTTCATAGCAATAGATCTAGATCTAGCAGATCGGTCAGAGGAATTAATCCCACTAATCATTTCCCTTTCTCATTCTGCCATTTTCCATTCTCTCTGTCTGTATGTCTATTCGTCTCTCTCTCAAACACACACACACACACATACGACATACACACAGACACAAATACATTCAAGTCGGCAAAATAAACTCTTTTTGCGCTTATTAATGCCAATAACTTCCAGTGTATAGATGTAGAGCAGAAAATAAGCTTTGATTTGATATCAGGTTGTTCTTCGTAGTTTAATTGGTAATTTAGAAAAAAAATTTGAAGACGCAAATTGATGAAATACTAGATCTACGGTATATCAATTCTTGCGGGTCTCAATGTTGGTCTTCCTATAATTTTACATCAATTCGCTCTTTTCTTTATCTTGGTGGCCCCCGTTAGATAGAGCAAAAATCAAGCTTTGATTTGATGTATGATTCATGAGTGTACCATTATTTGTTAATTTGCTATTGATTTCTTATTGAAGATTCAATACACTGATTTTCTCATATGTTGTGGTAGTGGGTGAGGATCTTCTTATTATTTCACATGCCGTTTACACACTTTCCTAATATTATTAGCTGTATTGGATAGAGCAGAAATCAGACTTTGAATTGATACAGGGTTTCCTAGTGTAGCATTATCAGTCAATTCTTTATAAAGTAAAGTGACCACTTATATAGGGCCTATTACCAGTATTACCCTAGTCCCTAGGCCCTTTACAATCACATTTTATGACCGTTTTAAAGTATCATTGATGTTGCGCTATGTCTATTTTTAGCCATTTTGTCAAATTGTTCAATTTTGTATTTTCTCGCGTGTTCAAAGCCCTGTAACATTGTAAATTAAGCAAATAGCATTCTGAAAAAAATTGAGCTATTTCTCCATGATGCCGTTTATAATATTCCAGATAAGTTTGACAGCTATGTAACGTTAGCTACATTTTATGTGCCCTCAAAAATGAGAAATTTTAAGGTGTCGTTGTCTGAAAATGCTACATTTTGACTTTTTTGGTCATTTTAAGTGTATTATTATGGCCTAAATGAATGGAAAATGTTTGCGATTGTTTTATTTCCTCAAATACTGGGTTGCAAATTGTGCGTAAATTGCACAATACAACCAATGGCTCTTTTATAAATTGTTTTATTGATCTCTAGAAATTGGCTTGAGGCCGTTATTTGTGATTAACAAAATTTTATCAAAATTGAAATATTCATAAAAATGTTATTTGTTATCCAATTTAAAAAATTTAAAAGGCTTTTTTCATGGTTTGTTGAGAGCAATATGGAGAAGACTTATTAAAGTTACTTAAGGCAAAAATAATTTTACGATTACAACACCTAATACCAGTAGCCTATTCAACTTTTATCATTAGTCATTAGCAATGGCTTCTTCAGCTAAACGCAGAAAGCAGTGTTTTACTAAAGATTACACGGATACATGGCCTTTTATGACCAAGTCGTCATTTGGAGAAAACTACGCTCGATGTACACTTTGTAATTGTGATCTCAATATTGCCGCGTATGCTGTGTAAGACAGTAAATTCTCCTCAGTACGTCTTTTTTCCCCAGAATATGTTCTTTTTCCTTGTTGAGTATGTTTTTGGGGGGATCAGGGGCCAAGAAAAGTGGCAGGTCTGTTTTCTCCACTACACTTCCATGTAATACATCTGGGTCTTCCCTGGTTACATTCATAAGGAGAAAAGATAAAGATGGATTTATGGTGTGTATATTGCCTTAGAGTGGTTTCACTGACTGTACATCATTTATCCACAAGCAAACCGTTTAATTCTAAAGTCCTTCTCAACATGTCGGGCAGCATGCAGTAGAGCATCTTTTAGGGCACTTCAAACTATGAGCAATCTGACAAGATCTTTCTCTCTACCTGTAGTTGAGTGCTTAGGTAAACCGGAATGGAATGAAGTGATTGGAGTTATTTATACTTTCTTAAGGAAAGCACATGATGGTCATGGTGAGACCTGGTGCCTCTGGGTCAGCAGTCCAACACTGACCACTGAGCCACATGCCTTCATTTGGAGACCTTGGTCTTCCCTCAAGTATCTTGATACCAACTGTTGAGAGGATTGCTGACTCTCTTCTTCTATCTTAAATCTATTTCCTTGTGGCTGTGGCAAATTGAAGCCAGGCTGTCCGCAAAATCCAGGTTTCCTTTGTGGTCCCATGATACCCTATATATTGTGGTAAATGTCTTCATGAACCTATCAATTTCGATAAAGAAGAGGAAAGGCAACATATTTTTTTCTACATCAATTCTATGTTCTTTGACAGCATGACAGACCTTGTCAAGAGAGATATTTTTTTTACTTCTTTTTAAAATTTTCATTTTTATTTTCAGGGAGAAGTGTGGAGTGCGGGGCTTTGGGGGAAATTGACCCTCATCAGCACGCTGGAGCAGCCGTCCCCTATAATCATTGACCTTAACCCTGACCTTGTTGTCAGGGCATCAACGAAATCTCATGGGCCAGGTAAACACTCACTTAAATATGACTCTTGAGCTTCCTATAATGATAATAGTAATGATAATGATAATAATATGAAATGCCTTGGGAGGCACGGTGGCTCAGTGGGTAGACCATCGGACTGGTGACTGAGAGGTACCGGGTTCGAATCCCGCTGCGGGCATTGTGTATTTTCCTTGAGCAAGAAAATTAACTCCAATTGCTTCACTCAACTCAGGTGTAATTGAGTATCAGCAAGGGCTGGGGAGTAAAGCCTGCGATAGACTAGGGTCCTGTCCAGGGGATGATCTTGTATCATCTGTTCCGCTTAACACTACTGAAATCGGGATATGCTCCGGCTCTATGGGTCTGTCTAGGTCTAGGAGGAACTTTACTTTACTTACTATATACGAGGCATTCAAATATTTGAATTGATCTTTAACATTCTGACTTAGTTACCAAAGGTCTAAGAAAGAAATTGGTAGACGTTTATATTCAACACCAGATAATTTCATGTTGGTTCCACCTTGGCATGTCAGAAAATGACATATTTTAATTAGGTACTGTAGTGATCATCACAAGAAATGGCTTTTAAGGCATTTAGGCAATCATTTACCTATTTAGAATGTGCCAGCAATGAAGTCAAAGCGATACTGATTCCCTTATACATGCTAGCATGAGGGAATGCATGTACATTTAAAAGTAGCAATGTTTTTTTTAATACGTTTTGCACTGTTTTGTTTGCTTCCAGCTGTTCGGGGTGGTAATTTACAAAAATTCAACGAGACGTTGGCTAAGTTTGGAGCGAAATTCCAAGCTGAGAACACATACACCCTCATTGTCCGACTGCGCCACAACGTCATCAAGACTGGCGTGCGCATGATCAGCCTCAGCTACTCGCGCATTTCCCTGTCAGACATCGCACACAGGTTGACCCTCGACAGTCCGGAGGATGCTGAGTTCATTGTGGCCAAGGTAGGATGGTAGCATCTTTGTGGTGGGATACGACTTTTGATGCATTTCTATTCATGAGTTGACAGCAGGCCTTTCTCACCTCAATTTTCGGTTAGAACAAAGTCTAAGATAGAAGTGAGCAATTCTTTGGTGAGCTTGCCTAACACTTCTAGCGAGTTGTAGCCATTGATGGGTGTGAGATTTTTTGTCTCATAAATATATTTTACTAGAAGCAACGAAGAAAGGAGGAAACGAATATTTCTCTGTTTACTAAATGCAAGGTGTTATTTGAGTCCCAGTTCTTTGGATTTGAGGTGTGGTGTATCAAGGCCACTGCATAACGGAGGGAAAGAGGGCAAATATGGGATGAACAAATTTGAAGAACCTCCAATATTCTCTGATTTGTTATTCTTGTTCAGTGTTAAAAGTTCTGACAGTGAAGTTTCAGTTTTGAAGCCTTGTCTCAAACCTTATTTGATATTTCGTCACCGTCGGGGAAAAGGGTCGTATGTGCAAAACTGCAAAGAGGCACATTACTATGTTCCCCGATGGTGACGATTTAGTGAAAGATACTGTTTATGTTATTCTCACTGTGCGTTGTTTTAGTTTGATTGGTTGGCAGGTTTTGGTTTGGTTTTTATTGCTCTGACAACCTACCAAAGCCATTTTACCTTAATGCATATGACACCCTTTCTGACTTATCACCACCGCTTGCTTGTCCCCAGGCCATCCGAGATGGCGTGATCGAGGCCACCATTGATCACGAGAACGGCTATGTCCAGTCCAAGGAAACTGGGGATGTCTACAGCACCCAGGAGCCCATGGCTGCCTTTCACCAGCGCATCACCTTCTGCTTGGACATCCGCAACCAGTCAGTCAAGGTCAGCACGCTAAGAGTGGGTCACTCGTGACTTTTGGGGGTTTTTTTTTCTTTCTTTTAAAACAGTGATGTACACTGTGCTTCATTTTCTGAAACTGTTTGGTTTTCTTTATGTTTTTGTGTGTTTTTTGTTGTTGTTGTTTTACTTACGGTACCAGAATATTTATGGGTCAGGAGTGGTCATTGCAGATTTTGTTTGTTTGGGTTTGTTGTTTTGTCCCAACATGAATTATTCTGGTTGTTGGCTGCATATTGAAATGGGTCATGACGTTAATCTATATCTAAGCCCTCTGGGTTTACTTTGGATATAGCATGTCTACAAAGCGATGGTTAGCATATCCAGCCTCTGACGTAAAAAAGTTTGCTTATTACATTTATTATGAAAGGCATAGGCCTGTTGGACAGTCATGTTATGAAATGCATTATTCAAATCTTCTCGTCTGCTTTCTTCTCATTTCACAGGCCATGCGGTTCCCTCCCAAGTCCTACAACAAGGATCTTGAATCAGCGGAGGTAAGTCATCAGTGAATTTTTCCCTTAGCAATACTTTTGAATGAAGCTCATTGCAACCCTCTAATTTATATCAACGTGGCTGGGAAAAAGAAACAGTGTCACTATAAGTGTGGTGCAATGTCACAGGGACAAATAGAACGAAAAGCCGATTTCATTGCTAATGTAGGGTGTCTAATAAAAGAAGTACACATTCAGCTAGCAAGGAGTTCCACCGCAGTCTACTTATTTGTTTCAAGAAAAGTTCACAAGGGCTTTATCTCCCTTAAAAGGACAACTGAATTAAAAAATTGACCGCAACGCAATTAAAATACTAAATAGATGTTTCATATATTTTGTACTCGTCTAGATCAGCTATGTGAGGTCTTCAGTAGCTGTTTAGTAGTTTCCCACAAAAATGCTTTGTTTGGCCAACGAAACTGAAAATAACCTTGATGATAAATGTCTGTAAATACTGTACGTCTTTCTTGGAGATTCACGACTGGCAGTCACTCTCTATGGAGATGCTTATTTGGGGCATGGAGATTATAGTCTGCCATTTGAAGTTTTGTGTTTTATCAAGCCTATTTAGAAACTATTTCATTTTAACATTCATAAAGAAAGCCATAAGTCATCTTTGTTTGTCTTGGTGATGCATATCAAGATGTAAGACATTGACATTCGCAAAAACCTCGCCAGGAATCAATGGCCAATGGCAAATCTTTAGAAAAGGATTCCTTTTCATTTGTTTCCCCCAAAAGAAACTGTATTATGGGAAGCAGCAGACCACTTTGTTTCAATACGGTCATAGACTGGGAATAACACTAATATTATTGCTAACAAGAGTGACAAATATCATCCAGAAATGTTATAATAGCATAAGCATAACAGTTTAGGACCAGTGACTGTGAGGCCTATCCATCAATCTATTCGTGTACCCACCTAAAACGACAATGGATTCTTCCACTTCCTCTTTCTCTCATATCTCTGCGTCTGGAAGAGAAGAGACAGAGGGGAGGGAAGAGTTGCTCTGCCATCCACACGACTTGCTCAATGTTTGCTTTGCGCATTATTTGTAACAACAGCGTCATTATTTTTCAGGAGCGAAGAGAGCGAGAGCAGCAAGAATTAGAAAGCGCAAAGGAGATCGCTGACGAGGATTTTGACAGCTTCCCGTGATTCTTGCCAAGATTTGTGACTTTGCTGATGAGTGTGATGAACTGTGAGTGTGTGTGTGTATCTCTATGCATTTGTATGATTGTGTGTCGTGATTGAGATTTGTTTGTGCTGGTCTTACAGGAAGAGTGAAATTTGTACAAAATTTTTTATCATTATTATTTCCAGTTAAATCAGTTAGAGGATTTTTTTTACAAGTTATGATTGAAGACACCATTTCACCATCTCACACAGATGTTTTGTCCATTGAAGAAATAATTTCTTTGTGGGTTTCTTATTCTTTTCGTTTGCTTTTTAATGCCTCTGATAGACATAAGACCCATGTTAGATATAAAAATTCTCCTTGGCAGTGAATTTTATTATGTTTCATGAACTGTGTTAGAATTTCATTGAATTTTCTTTATTTGGTTGTGTCCCTGTTTGATACAAACGAGCCATTGAATGTCATGACGATTTTCTTCCTTTTCTTAAGTTGGCCTTTTTTCCAAGTCTGCATTGGCTCTTAAATATTTTTCTTTTTGTGGCTTATTCTTATGGGTATGTGAAAGAAGATTTTGGACTTACATTATCATGATGTGTGAATTAAAACAAAGTGAACCATTATCAAATGAAGAAACAAAAATGTCTTGATCAGCTTGATCATAAAACCATTGCTTAAGTAATATTAAATCAGACATGGCTATATATCATTGTTAGTATTGTGTATGACATGTTCATTACAAGTGTTTTGAGCTGAATAAATGAGAAGACGATGAGTTTAAAAGTATTCTTCAGAGTGAATTTGTGGACTTTTTTTTATGTCAATATATGATGTCATTTCAAGCAAAGGTTTTCAGTATTATGACTTAATAGTGCCGGTTTTGACCTAGTCGGGGCGTTGCTATCTAAACAACATTGTCAAATTTCATGCCGCTTTATCTGTGATTTCATTGCTAATGACATCGCCACCTGGAAATGCTATCGCCATAAGTCAATTTTTCTTGATTTTGACTCACGGCAGTAATATTTCTGGGTGGTGATATTTAACCTTTTCGCACTCAAAAGGCCCATTAGTAGTAAAGTTCCTTCTAGGCCTTGACAGACCCGAAGAGCCGGAGCTTATCCCGGTTTCTGTAGCGTTAAGCGGAACAGATGATGCAAGATCATCCCCTGGACAGGACGCT